>JAJIBD010008573.1:0-79806 GCA_021461705.1 Cryptotis parvus | reverse complement strand
CTTTTGCCATTTCCCAAATGGCTGTGATGAGTCAGGATGGGACCGTTCCTGCATTTCATCAGCACTGTGCCGACGTGGTCTGAATCACACCTGGGGTTCCTCTGGACTTGGGTGAGGCTGTTTCATGCTGAGAAATGGCTGTTAAACATAAATCAAGCGAATTCTTCAGTCTTTGCTTTGTTTTTGGTTGGGGTCACACCCAACTGCACTCAGGGCTCATTCCTGCTTTATTGTAGGGCACCATATGGGTGCCATGGATCAAACTCTGGTGGGCTGTGCGACAGGCAAGTGCCCTTACTTGCTGTACTATCTCTCTGGCCCAAAACCTCAGCTGAGGTTTGTGTCATCTCTTCATATACTTCTCAAATGTTTGAGTTCTCTCTGGGGTGCGAACGGCTCCAGGCTGAGGGGGTCTGGAGTTCGGGTGCCACATACTCTGTTGACTGGTAAGACACCAGCACAGGTGGGACTTTATGAATCTTAATTAGCCTCACTTTAAAATGGGATAATGGACCAGAGCAATTGGACAACAGGTAGAATGTTTCTTTTGCAGGTAGACCACCTAGGTTTGATCCCTGGACTCCCATCTGGGCTCATGAGCATTAACTGCCAGGAGTAATTAATTATAGGAGCAGAGCCAAGATTAACTCCTGAGCATCACCAGCTGTGGAACCAACATAAAAATAAAAATAAAATAAAATTGGATTATGATTCTTCTCTGGGAAAGAACACGTGAAAGTGCTTTGCAAAAGTTGCAATCAGTTCATGGGAGATGGCCCAAAGGTCTGGGGCACATGTGAGAAGCCAGGTTCAATCCCGGCCACTTCATGGTTCCACAAGCACCTTGGGACATGACCCTGAGCACCATCAATGCTGGGGATTGAACTGGGGCCAGTCACGTGCTAGGAAACTGCCTTAATCTTAATCCTGTGCTATCTCTCTGATTCCAATACTTTTTTTAAAATAGGGGTAGGACTGGAGTGATAGTACAGAGGGGTGGGTACTTGCCTTGCATGTGGCCAACCCAGGTTCAATCCACGGCATCCTATATGGTCCCCCTGAGCACTGCCAGGAGTAATTCCTGAGAACATAACCAGGAGCAACTCCTGAGCATCGCCAGCTATGATCCAAAAAGTCTAAATAAATAAATACCTCTAGTGGTGCTGGGCAGGGGTGCTTAGGGTCATTCTCTGTGATGCCAGTCAGGCTCTGAGGTGTTGCTCCAGGGCCATCACGGCTGTACATGTGGTCCTGGGGCGGGAACTGAGGTCTTGCACATGCTGGGCTATGTCTGGGCCATCCTCATGATTCCTGAACCAAGACCCCACATTTCTGTTTTACCAGACCCTGCAAAGGTGGAGAGCAGGAGCTACTAGTAACTCTGAGTGTGTGTGTGTGTGTGTGTGAGAGAGAGAGAGAGAGAGAGAGAGAGAGAGAGAGTTTGGTGTGGTATGAATATGTGTATGTGTGTGTGCATGTGGGTGTGTGTGAGTGCGGTGTGTGTGTGTGTGTGTGAGTGTGTGTGTGCGGTGTGTGTTTTGCCACTGGCTGACTGGGATTTCAAGGAGTGAGGGAGGGAAGGGGTGCCTGGGGACAGGCATATTTGAGGGTTATCAGCAGGAGAGTGTGACACTGTGGCCTTGGACGGGGAAGTTCCCAGGAAAGAGGTGGGAATTTAGAAAGTTTGGCCAGATGAGGAATCTTGCTGCTAAATTCCTAAGAAGTGATCAGTAAAAGGCTTTATGCCTGGCTTGGCTGTGGGGAGGAGAGAATGTGTGTGTCAGGATTAGGCCCCACTGCACCCCTGCAGAGAAGGGGTGCCAGCTGTGCTCAGTGGGAGAACAAACAGACCGAGCCATGCCCAAGAGCCCCACCAGATCCTGTCTATCCCAACTCCAGGCTGAGTCCAACAGGGGATTCCCTCCCATCCCTCCCCTTTTGTGGTGGCAGTGATGCCTCAAGGCTGGGGAAGAACCTCCGCCGGCTCTCTCGACTCCCCGTTCCCTGCTTAATCCCAGAGACCGGGCCCCGGGGGAATGCTATTCGGGTCTCCAGAGGGCATCGGAGTATCTTGATTCCCTCCTCAGTGAGTGAAGGATGGAGTCTGACCTTGTCGTTTCCAGAACAGGGCTGCCAGGCTAGATGATGGGCTGGACTGTATGGTTGGGGCTGACTGGCGTTCCGCTGGATCCCGGGTGTAAGTGGTCGCCCAAGTGGTCAGCTTCCTGTTAAGCCTGAGGACGGTTTGAGGGCTCTTCTATTCCTGAATCAACCGATGCCTGGGCCTGGCCGTGATGGGTCCAATGGAATGACTGCGCCGCCGAGCATCGTGAATACGGGGATCAGGATCGTGAAGGTTGGGGGGAACCCACACCTGGCAGTCCTTCGTGCTCACTCTGTGCTCAGGGCTCACTCCTGGTGGGACCCCAGGGACCATTTGTGGTGCTGGGTTCAAACCTGGGCAGCTGCATGATAGCCTCCATGCGATCACCTCTCAGGCCTCTGTGCTATCATCTGTTGTCTTTAGTCAACAAATTCTGGGAGTTTGAGGAGCTCCTAGTTGAGGGATTAGGTTCTACAGTCCTTGAGGAGGGGAAATCTGGCAGATCGGAACTGGCCCAGGCACAGATCCGGCCTTGGACTCAGCCCGAGGCTATCTGAGCCCCATTTGGCTGCTGGCCAGCCCCCTTCCCTACCCACACTATCTCTGACATTCTGCAGCCAAGGCCCTCCCAGGCCCTGCCCTGCTGCACCCACACACCTTTGCCCCAACCTGAAGCCACACCCTTCTGACACTCCAGCATCTTCTACCTGCACCTCAGGGACAAGGCCCAAACTCCTCCCCCGGGAAGGCTTCTGGATGACCTGGCCCCAACGTTGTCTCCGCCTGAACACGCAGCATCCCAACAGTGGCATAGCCAAGCGTGTGCTGTCGCACTCTCCAGGCTCAGTGCTGAAGAGGTTTATGCATCAGGGTTCAGCACCCTTCCAAACCCCACAAGTCCCATAAGTACAATCTAGCAAATGGCTGAATCAGAGACACCCGTGTCCAAATCCTGGCCACACAGCGCCCTCCCCCTCACTGCCACCCCAGGCACATTACCCAGAGTCCCTGAGCATGCCCACCTCTGAGGGAAAGAGTCAAGGGGGTGTTAAACACAAATGAGAAGCAAAAGCAGTGTCTGCTATGGCTACTGTCCTTGTACTGTTATGACCGTATGGATGGATGGGGGGACTGTAGGCAGACCTAGATAATGCAGAGCCCTCGTGGACATCTAACCCCACAGAGTTTAAGCACTTCTGAAGGAGTCATCTAACCCTTCTGAGAGCCTCTGTGGTGGCGTGGCTCTCCCAGTGTTCAGTTGGGGGGCTCACTACCACCACAGCTGTCAGCAGGAGTTGGGTCTGAGTGCGGGAGGCTGCATCCTTCCCCCAGAGCCTGGCAGAGCCTTTCTGACTAAGCTGTGAGCCCCAGGGGCCTACCAACAGGGTCCTGGAGCTTTCCAGGTAGTCAATATTGCCCGAACAAAAACCATAACCTAAAACACCAAAAAACCCTCTAAGGGTCAGGAGAGCGCTCAGAGGGTCTCCTGCATGCTTTGGAGGCCTCAGTTCTATCCCCAGCACTCAGTCACCCTCAAAATCCAGAGCCAGGGATAGCCTCTGATCACTGCTGGAGTAGTCATCATAATAAAAGTCCAAAGGACTCTAAAGCTTTTGGGGGTCAGGATATAGCTCAGCAGGAAAGCCCTTGCCTGTAAGGTTCCAGCAATCTAGCAATTGATCCTGGACATCACCAACAATAGCAACAAAGATCGAAATGAACCATGTCCAGGAGCAATAAAAATGTGGAGAATCTTCAATCCTCAAAGTCTGGCTTTTGAGCCCTATTGACTATTTTACTACGGACTGTCTCGCTCAGGCACACAGTGGGGCCAGGCAGAGCAGAGCACTCCAGGCCCAGTCTGTGCTGGTGCCTCCTTGAAAGGAAGCAGGTGAGCCCCCTGAGCAGCTTCCAGAGTCCATGGGGCTTGTCTGAAAGGTCCCCCCGTTTCTGCCTCCCCCCATCACAGCAGCAGGCTGCAGGAGTGGGACCCACCCTCGGAGGCTCTAAGATTGCGATACAGGTCAGAATGAGCCCATCCACTTGCTCTACACACAGTCCACCCACCCTTCTCTCCTCACCCCTACACTAGAGGAAGCTGGGGCTCCTGGGGTTCCCCAGAGTCTGGATTTCATGGAAGGTAGGATGAGGAGGGGAGCAGTGGATTTCCCAGTGAAAAGCTGGGGTGAGTCATCTCTACTGGGTGAGAGCCCAGGGACAGGGCAGGCTGACTTCATGGGACCTGCATGGGCTGGAGGACCTTCAGCCCTCCAGGGCTGACCCATTCAAAGTCCCAAGATGAATGGAAACTTTGGGATAGCTTTAGTGTTGATGGGTAAAAACTCCCACCAATCTGGGGTTCATTCTCTCTCCAATACAGGGATGTGTGCAGCTTTTACATGGCTATTAAGATCACTGCCCCCCAACCCCCCACTCCCCACCAGGACACTTGTTCTATTAACAACTTTGTCTGATTGCTTTATTAAAAAAAAGAGGATTGGAGGAGATAATACAGTAGGTAAGGCCCTTGCCTTGCATGCAGCTGACCCAGGTCCAATCTCTGGCACTGCTCCAGGAGTGATCCCTGAGCACAAGGCTAGGTATCACCCACCCCTAAACAAAACAGAGAAGACAAGGAGGGCCAGAGAGATAGCTCAGAGCTGAAGCACTTACCTTGCATACAGGAGTCCAGTTCCATCCCTGCATCGCATGGTCCCCTACGGACAGCCAGGAATCTGGCTAAACACTAAAGACAGACAGGCCCCCCAAGCACAGAGTCAGGGGTAGCCTCTGAGATTTAGTATGAAATTTTTCAAATACACATTGTAGTAGAAAATAATGGTCGATGAATTTCCATATACTGTCACCACCAAGATGTTTCAATACTTGCCTTGTCTATCCTTTGCAACAAGTGCATAACTTATCCTTATAATTCTTTTTCTTTCTTTTTAGTGTTGATGTATTATACTTTTATTTTTGGTGCTAGGGTATTGAACTCAGAGTCTCTGAACGTGAAGCATGCTCTGGACCACTGACTGCATCCCCAATTCTTTGTTGTGCATTAAGTTAAAGCACACTGCAGAGCCGCAACACAAGTCTCACATCTTAGGGAACAGAGTTTGGTCCTCAACACCACATGGCTTCTCTAGCTCTGCTGGTGTAACCCAGGTGACCCGGTGCCCTCAAGAACCCCAAGCAATGGGGCCGGGCGATAGCCCACGGGTAGGGCGTTTGCCTTGCACGCAGCTGGCCTGGGGCCCAGGTTCGATTCCCGCATCCCATATGGTCCCCGAGCCCGCCAGGAGTAATTCCTGAGTGCAGAGCCAGGAGTAGCCCCTGAGCACGCCGGTGTGACCCAAAAAGAATAAAAAAAAAGAACCCCAAGCAAAGCCAAAAGCAAACCAAAACAAAACAAAGTTCATCCCAGACATGTAATTTCCCTCCTACACTGGGAACATCTTTATAGTAACCTCAGTTCTACATTCACACTATACACCAAGAACAGATTTAAGTGATTCTCTTTTCCTTGGAGAATTTTTTTAAATTACACCTCTATCTACTTGCAGCCTCACTCATCTCTGGCTCTATTTCTTATTTCCTACTGTGCTGTATGATGTCTTCTGCTTTCAGAATGTTTTACTTTGCTCACTGTAATTTCCCCAGGCCTAGAACATGCCTGGCACATATGAGATGGCTTGATAAATCTTTGTCAAATAAATGAGCTTGTAAATAACTTGTCTGATGCAAGGTAAGATAAAAAATAACTTTAAAATAAATAGGAAAGGAGATGAATAAAAATAAGAGGGGTCCGGCGGCTGGAGCGATAGCACAGTGAGTAGGGTGTTTGCCTTGCATGCAACCGATTCCCCAAACACCGCCAGGAGTAATTCCTTGAGTGCAGAGCCAGGAGTAGTAACCCTGAGCATCGCTGGGTGTGACCCCCAAAAAAAAAAAACAAATAAGAGGAGTCCGGGAAGATGGACAGAAATAAAACAGACCAAGGAGGCGCATCACTTTGGCTCTAAGCTCCCTAGTAAGCAAGCTGAAGAAGAAACGTTTTTATGCAGCACACTTGAATTGGGTGTTTATTATGAGCTAGACACAGTACTGGAAATGGGATACAGAGGAGAGCAAGATGAGGGGGGGGGGGGGGGGGGGGGGGGGGGGGGGGGGGGGGGGGGGGGGGGGGGGGGGGGGGGGGGGGGAGATGCTCCCTGCTTTATTGTCATTTGTATTCTAGTGGGAAAGAGAAGACAAATCCTCAGGATCCATGAAATCCTACAAATCCAAACACAGTCACTGCTAGGAAGAATGTAAGAGCCTAGAGCAGATATGAGGGGCCTGGTCCGGAAGGGGTGACCAGAGGTTTCTCAGAGAAGTTAACACTGATGACCTGGAGTGGACTGACTGATGGTTCCCCAAGGACACGCTAATCAGGAGCCTCTGACTGTGCCTTAGGGGGCCACAGGCTGTTGATGCTCAGGGCTTACTCCTGGCTCTGTACTTGGGATACTCTGAGTTACCTGTGGCCTTCACTCTGTCTCTGAACCCTGGTCACTGGGAGGAGGGGTGACCTGATGTTTCTTGGGGCTACTGTGGAAGTGGCACTTGGCAGGTGAATTCAGTCTGCTTTGGTGAGTTCCCTGGAGGCTAGGACTGGAAGGGGCTTCAGGGAAGGGCTCTGACCAGAGGCTGTGAAGAGGAGGGTACGGATGGCAGATAGCGAGGACCACAGGGGGAGGTGTTGAACTCACCCTCCTCTGCTAACCCACAGCCACTCCTCCACTTCTCCAAAATTCATCTTTGATTTGGGTCCGTGGGGGGGGGGAGCTGCTTCCAGGGTCACTGTGGTGCACTGGGGACAGTGTGGAAATGGGTATCGAGCCTGGCCCACACTGCAAAGCTCAGTGAGCTCCTGGCTGGCCCTGCCTGCAACTCTGAGGGGTGCCCCCATGTTCTCCTTTCCTGAAGTTCACTGGCTCATGTACTGGGCATGTCATCCACATACTTGCTTCTTCCCGGCCCAGCAGCCCTTGCTCCCTGGCATGCAGGCCCCGGTCACAACACGCCTGCCTCTAATCACACCAGCGTCTGGCATGAGCAAGGAGCTGCACTGGGGCTCACACTAGGATTTGGCCAGCTCTAGCCTCTCTGCTTGAGGTTCTGATGGAGTTCCCCTATCTCTGAACTCCATCCTTTTTATGGGAGAGGGAAGAGAGCGCTCCCCATCTGGGCTCTGGACATAATGCAGGCCCTAGGGTCACTCCCACAGTCAGAGAGTAGGTGCCTGTCTGCAGGGTGGAGGCAGAAGGGCCTGGGTTGGGGGAGAGAGGTCGGCTGTACCTGCATAGAAGACCCAGGCCAAAGTCACCTAAAATAGAATGAGGGCGACCCTAGCAGTGATTTGCATAGCCTCACAGGGCGTAGTTGCTCCATCCTCATGACTTGCTGTGATTGCCCCTATTTTGCAGATGAGAACAGGGAGGCTGTGTCATTTGCTGACTGACACCTCTGGAATCCAGGCTGAGCTGGAGTGTCCGACCCTGAGCTCTATGCACTGCAGCCTCTGCTGCCTCCACTGAGCCAGGAAAACACAGCAGGTGTGGGACTTTCCTACAAACACAGAAACTGCAGCCCAGGACCTACCTGAAGTAATGCTTTTCTCTAGCACCCAGGAAAGCAAGGACTGGGTGAGTCCTTAGTGCAAGCACAGGAAGCAGGGCCCAGGGCTAGACAACCCCGCCCCTACCCTGAGTGCCTGCTACAGTCTCTATGCCTCCAACACAGTCAATATTTGCCCAATGGATGAGTGAGCAGGGCGGGAGACAGCTCAAAGGGCTGGGGTACAGGGTTTGGGTGGAAAAGGGTTGTCCTTTCCCTCGCTCTGGATAGCCCCTGGGGAGCTGCATCAGGAGCAGTCTCTCAGCACTGCAAAGCCAGAACATAAATACAATATATGTGCATATTATATATATGTGAATTAGTGGGCAAAGGACAAACTGGCATGAAAACCTCTACCCCCTTTTCTTGCCACATTATCTTGCTTTGTTTTCCCTCTCATGATATTTGATTAGAAGAAGACTTTCCACATTTTACCACCTCTGCAACTGGGTCAGTATTTCACAACTGTTATCAGCAAGATGACCATCAAGATGGAACTGTTACCACCCAAGGAACAAGCTTGGGCCCTGGTTATTTTCTTTTTTTTTTATGGATACAAAGGTGATGTTATATGACAAACATTTTCTAATGAGAGAAAAAAAAGAGCCTCATTGATTTTTATCCTTGTCATGGGCAGAGTTAGTGGCTCTGAGGAAAAGCTGTGTAGTTCTGGGTGTAACAGCTCTGAGTCAAGCAAGGCATGAATCAGCACCATGAACACACACAGGCCTGAGCTCTTCCCAGACTTCACATTGGTGATTTAATACAACCTAAAGAATCACTATTTATGGGCCAAAGCGATAGTCCAGCAGGTATGCCATTTGCCTTGCAACCGGCCAATCCGGTTCGATCTCTGGCATCCCATATGGTCCCCCGAGCACTGCCAGGAATGATTCCTGAGTGCAGGAGCCAGGAGTAGCGCCTGAGCATTGCCAGGTGTGACCCAAAAAGAAAAAAATCACTATTTATTCTTCTCTCCATTTTGTCCATAGGGAAACGGAGGCACAGGGCCAGGTAGTTTCCCCAGGTCAGCTGAGCAGTGAGAAGCAGAGCTGAGACTTGGCCAACCCAGAGTTTCACCTCAGAGCCCTGATGCTATCACTGGGTACCTGCCTCCCGCTCAGACAGTAAAAACAAAAAACTATGGGGGAGTCACTGTTTCCATGCATAAAACAGTCAGCATTTACTGAGTATCCACTCTGTACTGACAGGCCCTGAGCATGAGCCTAGGGCAATCTCAGTGCAAAGGTGCAGGCTGCCTGGATCAATCATTCTTTTCTTTTCTTTTTTCTTTTTTTTCTTTTTTTTTTTTTTTTTGCTTTTTTGGATCACACCGGGCATTACTCAGGGGTTTTCCTAGCTCTACACTCAGGAATTACCCTTGGTGGTGCTCTGGCGACCATATGGGATGCCGGGGATCGAACCTGGGCCAACAGGCAGGCCGCGCGCGCAAGGCAAACGCCCTACCCGCTGGGCTATCACTCCGCCCCCATTCTTTTCTTGTGTGTGTGCATTTTTATTTTTCCTTTTAATTTTATTATACCACTGTGAGATATACAATTACAAAGTTTTTCATCATTGGGTCTCAACCATACAGTGTTCCAGCACCCAACCCTCCACCACCCTTCCAATATCCCCAAAGTCCCTCCCCCTCTCCCCAGTCTGCCTCTATGGTAGGTCTTCTCCTTCTCCTTCTTCTCCTCCTCCTTCTCCTTCTTTCTCCTCCTCTCTCTTCTTCGTATCCTTCTTTCTTTCTTCTTTCGCTTCTTCTCCCCCTCTTCTTCCTCTTCCTTTTCCTCTCTCTCCTCCTCCTCCTCTCTTTTCTTCTATCTCTCTCTCTGCCTCTCTCTATCTCTTTCTGCCTTCTCTTACACATTGTGGCTTGCAATACATACATTTAGGGGTAATCATGTATATCTCTTTGCCTAAGTTCAATGCTCAGTTTTAGTCTTGCATTACCACTTCCAACAATTGTTAGCACACTGCCCAATATCTGGCCTCCACTCACTCATGTTAGATTCCAACCATTGAAAGGTCGCCCTGGTCTATCTATTGCCTGGCCTTGGATATTGGTCTTATACTATTTGTTTTATAGCCTGGAAATGAATGCAGTCATTCTATATCTGTCCTTTTCCTTCTGACTAATTTCACTCAGTATGATACTCTCTATGTCCATCCATTTATAGGCAAATTTCATAACTTCTTTTTAACAGTTGCATAGTATTCCATTGTGTAGATATACCATGGTTTCTTTATCCAGCCATCTGTTCTCAGCTGCCCTGATCATTTTGTGAATGTATACAGAAACACCATCCACCACATTAACTTAAACATGGGCCTTTCTGTGAAAGATACTTTATGTGCCCATGAAAGCAAAATGCAGGCACCAGTGAACGGAGATGACCTAAGAGACTTCATAGATGGTGGCTAAAACCAACAGCCCCCTCCAGGGCTTCAGCTAGAGTATAATTGTTGTTAACACCTTCCCCAGAGAGTGTGGGGCAGAGTTTGCAGAGAGGTGGGACCTTTGCCCTTTTCTGGCTTTCTCAGCTAACACTAGCTCAGATGTGGGCCTCACTCTCCAGTGGAAATGGAATGAGTCAGGAGATCACAATCCCTGGAACTTCCTGGGGACAGCTTAGCTGCTTTTGCTCTCTCGGGACAGGGACAACCACAAAGTCTCAGAGGGCTCTGTGCTGAGGCCTGGGTGGATCTGGAGCCAGAGTAGACAATGCACGCTGACTGCTCTTGGAGGAGGGGACTCTGGGTTCCACCTTACAGCCCTCACTAGCTGTAGCCTCAGTTATGACTTCTTGAGTGTGGCCATCAGTAGTGCTCACCTCCCAGGGCTTCTCCTGAGGATTCAGGCCAGAGACCCATCAGCCCAGTGCTCAGGCCCTGGCCAGGTAGCGCATGAGCCCTCAAGCCCGGATGGTTTGATTGAGGTGCCATGCTGTACAGGACAGCAGGAGGGACCCTGCAGGGATCAGAGCCAGCTACCCGGTTTCTGGGAGCAGCAGATAGGGGCTTTCTTCTCTGCGCCTCTGTGGAAGCCTCTGAAGAGTGAGAGAATGGTGGGGGAGAAGAGCTGAGTGTGTCTCATGGTGTCAGGGTGGATGCAATGGAGGGTAGGGAGAGCTATGGGTGTCTCATGGTGTCGGGGTTCAGCATAAGCCTAACAACATAGAGCAGATACTAACTAAAGTCAGATTTTGTGATGATTTGTTCAAAACTGGCCAAAAAACTCCTTTCCATTGTGTCTATTTTTCAGAGAGGAAAAAAGCCCACAGAGGTTGAGAGTTTGCCCCATGCTGGGAATCAGGCAATGAGGGCTGATGGAGGGCTCTCAGGCACCTCCACTGGCTCTGAGGAAGAATCAGGATACTCAGGACGACCCCCAGGGACTGTAACCCATCCCAGCAGCTCCCAGGTTTCCACACCCAGTCTGATGTGTCCTGTGTGGCCACCATGTCTCGGGAAGCATGTGCCTTACTGCTCTGAGTCCCGAACGGGAGGTGGTCTCCAATTCCTGCATCACGTGTCCACAGCATGATTTCTATGTGTGTGTATATGTGTATGTATATATGTATGTATGTGTGTATGTGTCTCATAAACACGGACACACATACTCACATATGTGTCTGTATATATGTATGTGTCTGTATATATGTATGTCTGTATATATGTGTATGTGTGTCCATATATGTGTATGTGTCTGTATATGTGTATATATGTGCATATGTGAGTGTGTGTGTGTTTCCCCTTACAGGGGATCCCATGCTGTGGACCTTCTGGATGTCAACCTTCTTACTTGGGGATCTGATAGGAATGTCTCACAGAACCTCAGTGTAGAAATGCGGGATGCAGGTGGTGAGTTATTCCCTGGCATCCTGCTTTTTGCCTGCCTCTTCCTACTCCCCCTCTGTGTTCCATGTAGTTCAGTAAGATGAACAATTCAGCCTTATAGCAGAATACAGTGCAAGAATGGGCATACAAGGCAAGGGATGACCATCAGAAAACCTCTTCCCGAGGTGATTGGTTCAGGGAGGGCAAATAACTCAAGATAAGCCAATCAGAATTTTCTCTGGGACTTTTCATCCAGACTTTTCCCACCAGGGCCAAGCCATTGGCAGGACAGGATCCTGGAGCTCCAGCAGGCATAGGCAGACCTGACAAATGCAAATGCGAGAGGCAGAGCTCTGAGAACAAATGGTTTAGTGGTGTGAGTCAGAACCTTCCCTTTTATGGAGCTGCTTTTCTATCTTGACTAATAGGGCTCTCACTCTCCCACTGTGTTGGGAATTTCCTGTTCTTTTATCTCATCTCCAAGCACCACTGCTGCCTCCTCCCCATTCCAAGGTCTGGAAGAGAAGCCTGCCCTGCACAGGACCACCCATCTGCTCATATATGAACTAAGGTTACTCACTTATTGGGTGTCCTGTGGCAAGCAGCTCATCCAGCCCCTCAACACAGTGCATGGATAAGAAAACTGGTCCTGGAAAGAACCATGTCCACCTGGGCCAAGCCCTGGGACAGGGACCTGATGAGGCTCTTTTGGGACCTCATGTGCCCGTGGAGGACTTCCAGGGGTTTCCCAATATCCCTGATGCCCCTGCCCTGCCCTGTCCAAGCATTTTTCTGTTTTGATTTTTCAAGGGAGTTGTCTATGAATTTCGAACAGGACTAGATTCCTGAATTTGCTGTTTCTTGGCAGAGTAAACCTGAGCATTCTACCTCCTGCCTCGGAGCCTCAGTGTTTTAATTTGCCAAATGCAATGTATGGTGACAAGAACTCCCCAGGAGTTGTGACAAGGAAGGAGGTGGTATAAGCAAAAGGCGGGGGTGGGGTGGGGGGGGGGAGGGTGAGGGAATCAGCACATTAGGAAATTGTGATTTTCTGGAAATATTTTCTGTCTGAAAACTAATCAAGAGGCAATGCTTTGGGCCCCTCCTTTGACCTCTTCAAGCAGGGCAGGAAATGGTCCTTGCTGCAGCTGTGGGTGAAGGGCTCAGCCTTCCAGCACCCTCCAGTGTTCAGCTCTGCGGAGTCTGGGGTTTGTACCGCCCCCCCCACCCCCAACACACCTGGCCCCTCACTCCCATGAGTCAGCCCCATTCATTAAGCTACAGCAAAACCCACAAGTCACATCCTGGAGGCCCCAAACAAAGACCTAGAACCCAAAGTCCAGGAACCGGTCCTTTACCAGCGTCAGACCTGATAAGGGGGAAGGTCTGACTCAGCCCGGAACAGCTGCTCAGTTACCGCCCAAGCCTCCGTCTGCTTCCAGCCAACCTGAGGCTCACCGCTCTTGGCTTCCCTCTAGCACCCCGTCCCCTCCCCCAGCCCCCCGCCTCCCAGCCTCCCTACACACAATCACACTTGCTGCTGGCTGCCTTTCTACCTTTGGCATCATCTCCAAGAGAAACATGCTAAATATTTTATCTGGGAGCAGCAGTGAACCTGCCGTTCTGCCGTTTGTCAATCCAGGCTCTCCTGGGATGGGAGTAGAGGAGGGAACCGTGGAGAAAGGAGGGGAAAGGGAGAAGGAAGGACAGCCCGAGTGCAGCCTCCCCACTGCCCCCAGAGCTCTGGCCCACCACCCTGCACCTGGCAGCTGGAGCTGCAATCCCACTCTCTCTCTCGTCACCCAGCCCTGCTCCAAGTGCTGCTGCGCCAACGGGACTTCCTCCCCCTGCCCAGGCCTCGGTCCTGCCCTGCTCTGAGTTCTCGGAAGAGGACCCAGAGGGCAAGAGGGGGCCAGAACTGGTTGGGTGAGTGGGGAGTGGTTTACAGGAAGGCTGCCCCGAGGGGGTGATGTCCGAGTTATCCACGGCCAGGTGAAGGCCTAAAGGACTGGGAGCATGACTTGCATGCTTGAGGCCCCAGGTTTGACCCTTTGCACCATCCCCCACCAGCCTCCAGCACTGTGGCTCTGATGGTCCCCAAGCACCATATTCCTGGTTCATCACACTGGACCATGTCACTAGGAGTGATCCCGGAGTCCCCAAGTACTGCTGGGAACCCCTCCCACTCAACTGGGAGAAGAAATCAGGCAATTTCCCCCCCCTCAATGACCAATTCACCCCGCTCCCACCTGAACCAGGGGCCCTGGCATCTTTAGGGCGGTGGCTTCTGGTGGAAAGTGCACAGGACTCTGACCATGCGCATGACCCTTGGCACCAGCCTGCTCTTGTCCTCTTGGCAAAGTTGGACTGCAGCCACCTGTAAATGGTGTCCAGGGTGGAGCCTGGGCCAAGTCGGAAATTGCTGGGAGGGGATGAGGGGTCCTGCAGGGGGTCTTCTGGTTGCTTCTCTGCTCCAGTCAGAGGCAAGGCCAGGGCTGGGGGCCGCAAGGCCAACCATGCAGAGTTCCCAATTGTTCAAGCCCACTGTCTGCTGGGAGGGAAATTCTCAGCACAAAGGGGCGGAAGACAGAGGTACTCAATGGCAAAACAAAGAGCATAGTCAGGAATAGTTGGAGAGGCTGAGGGTTGGCGTTGCCTGGAGCCTGGTGGGAGTCCAGAGACCCTGTGCCCCCTCTAAGGACCCCACTCAGGATGTCACAGAAGGGGAAACTAAGGCCTGGATGTGGGGGTGTCAGCTTTAGTTTCCCACACAGCTCTTCTTCCACTTCATTGCAAGTTTGCAGCTACTGACCGAGGACAGTTCCCAAAGTGCAGAGCAGATGGCCAGCCCTCACCGACTAGGTCTCTGTCCTTCACGTGCACATGCTGGCTGCTGGCACATTCTCCAGCTTTCCGGAAGAGACTCTCACAGCCACTCACTGGCCAGGGCCAGTGTCCAGACCCTCCCATCTCCCGGCACACCCGGTGATTGCTGGTCAGTTTTTCTATCTCTATAATTTTGCTTTTCTTAGAAATCCCCACCCACTTAAAAAAAAACAAAAAACAAAACGTAAATGCCCAGGACAACATGTGCTTTCCCCAGGCCAGCAAAGGGGAATGTCTGAGCACAGGGAGGGTGTGTCTGCCCCACTCTGATGAGCCCCACGCGACACTGGGGTCAGAGGTGCTGGGAGGAGTGCGGCCTCTGTCAGGGACAGCTGACATTCTTCAGACAGGAGAGAAACTGGGGAGAGAGGGGAAAGGGTGCAATGGGCTGACCAAAACTGCATGATGGAGCCTTGGGTTCCATCTCTGGCACCACACAATCCCCTGAGCACCCTACATGTACCACCTGAGCACTGAGCTGGAAACAGCCCCCAAGTCCACACCAGAAAGAAAACCCAAGAAACAGACAGTACTTAGGACCTCGCCAACATGTGTTGTTTGCCTCCAGAAAAGGGGGGGTGAGGGGGGGTGTCAGGAGGACCTTGAACCCGTAAAACCAACGTGTGAGGTACAAAGTGCAGGCAACTGGGAAGATCAGGGCTGGGGAATCCGGGACTTCTGCTCCCACCTGCTGGATTGAGGAACAGACAGTTCCTAATTCTGGCTGGAAGGGCTCTTGGTTCATACCTCGGGGCTACAAAGGCTCTGGTGAAGCTCAATATGAGAGAGTTACAGGGGTCCCACAAGGAAAACCTAGCTGGGAGGACTTACAGTTGGCTGGGAATCACCTTCCAAACCAGCCCAGTGTGAGCACCTCTGAAGGAGCCCAGGTGGCCTCCCATTTTTGGTGCTGGCAACAGCAAGCAGGCAGGCCCTGCTCTTGGCCCTGATAGCTGAGGCACAGGGTGAGAGGAAGGACCTTGCTGGGAGACCTGCCTGAGGAGAGGAGAAGGAAGAGCCGCCCTGGCCCACTGCAAAAGTGGGGCGACATGAAACCGGTTGCCCCTAGACCATGATGAGGTAACTCCAGGTCAGTCACTCAGGTTGGTAGGGAAGGGTGTGTGAGGAGAAAGCCAACTCACTGCCAAGCTTGTACAAGTGGGGTGCACAGGAAGGCTGTGAGGCAGATCCAGGCTTCTAGCAGAAGGCCTAGCTGGAATCCCAGTTGGCCCTCTCTGGCCCTTGGGTACAGAGAGGGCCAACTGTACCCAAGGGCCAGAGTTGGGTACAGGGGAAGGGAGAGTGCATGTTTGAGAGCCTCACCTTCGGTGGGGTCCTGACGATGGGGTCTCTTGACGGTGGCCCCACCTCTCCTGATGGTGGGGTCAGGAACCAAACCTGACTGCCAGGCCCCTCCGCCCTGAGTCCCACAGAGCCTGGGACACAGGGTCAAGAATGGCTGGCATGACACAGACACACAAGCTGTCTGGTGCCGACACTGACTCATCCTCATGCAGCTCTGGGCCCTGGTGAGGAAACCAGGCTGCGCAGCAGGGCGGGTTCAGTGAGGCGGGTGGAGAACAGAGGAAAAGGGATTTAAGTCATTTTTTCCCAAAAAGGAAAAAATGTTTCGTAAATAGGATCTACCTCCTATAGTGGCCCGGTGTGGGGGTTGGGTGGCTCAGTGTCATGCTGGCCACAGGCTGCTTATGAGAGCCCTGGCATCATTCCCTGGCACCACATGGTCCCCTGAGCACCACCAGGAGTGGCCTAGAGCACTGAGGCAGGAGTAGCCCAGAGCAAGCAGGGTCTGATTTAAAAAAAAAAACACGTTTGTTCCCCCTCACATTTTAGCAGCTCAGATTTTAACAGCTGTATCTTCCTAATTGCTAACATGCGGTAGTTTAATCGGTAGCAGCTTTTCTTCATGGTAGTATATTAACTAATGCTATCTTGGAATCAGTGGCATCTCAGGCTGGTGAAATGTGGCCCGGGTTTCAGACTTGCTCTTTGTATAACACTCAGGTATGCCGCGTGCCTACAGAACAAAGGTTCCACTCTCCAGGGAAGCCCATGCCCTAATGGCTGTCCTCTCCTGTGAAGCTAACCCTCTGCTTTCTCTTCACTGCTGCAAACCTCTGCAGCCCAGTCTCCCCCCACCCCTCCTGAGCAGACAAAGGAACCCTCCTGGGCAGCTCACCAGACAAACAAATGCTCCACTGGAGACACAACACAGCCCAGATTTGGATTCCAGGATAGGGGATCCTTGCTGGGCTGCTTCTCCTGCCGCCCAACCCCCTCAGAGGGCAGTTCCCTGGGCCGCCTGCCCTGCGAGACTACCCTGGAGGAGTCAATGATGTAGTCCTTTTTAATTATTTGGGGGTGGAGGTGTTTGTTCTACACCTGGCGATGCCCGGATGCTCAGGCATCACCCCTGTCTCTGTGCTCAAGAAGATGGGCTCAGAGGAACCAACTGGGATCAAGCTCAGGTTGGCCGTGTACAAGGCACCGTACAATTCTTACCTTGTTCAGAAATGTTTGTCTCCTGTGACATTTTGTGACACTGGGCTACATGTCACTAGGAGTGACAAACACAAGTGTGTCACTTTTGTTAGTTGCAAGTGATAAAACCAGAAAGGTGAGGGGCTGAGGAAGAAAACAGTGGGTGAGTGAAAAATGGCTTCACCTCTGTTGAGCTGCAGGTACGGGAAAACCATCCCATTGTCAGGGGACTCTGGTGCTTATGATCAAACCCAAGGTGCCCACCAGCATAGGTAGCCAGGACTCCAGCCCTTTGCTTCTGCTTTCTTGGCCTCACCCATTGGCATGACTTAGCAGAACCAGTGCGGCTCTCACACTCAGTTCCACACCAACTTAACCTACCTGGGAAGAAGGCAGCACCTTATTTCCTAATGCACCCATGTGGAGTGCCAGGAATACTTTGAGGTTGGCAGGGGCAGTAGTTGCCAGATTGTCTTTTGTTTGTTTCTTTGGTTTTGGTTGGGGGGGTTATACTCAGCTGTGCTCAGGGCTTACTCCTGGCTCTGTGCTCAGGTATTGCTCCTGGCTGGGCTTTGGGCACCAAATGGGGTGCTAGGGATGGAACTGGGGCCGAGTGCATGCAAGGCAAATGCCCGGCCTGCTATACTACCTCTCCATTCCTGTGAGAGATTGTGTTGATTGTGTTTTCCTAAATGCACCTACCTGGTCATTTGCTTCAGTGGAACCATCTGAAACCCAGGCTGGTCTGCTGTAGAGCAAGCCCAGGGCTCCCCCACCAGACCCTAATGCCTCCCAGGAGACATCCTCACCCCCCATCAGTTTTACACAAAATCTGCTTTGTCCTGTGTCTACCTTCACAGCAGTCATGGCGGGAGGGGGCACCCTTCCACAGAACACTGAAATGAGAGGCAGGGGAAGGAGGCGGGAAACTCACCAGCCAGGGCCTCTGGCTATGAATGAGGCTTCTGTTTGCCTTCGCTGTGTGTCTGGAATTTTGTAGGAAAACAATGAACTGGAAGGAGGTGAAAGCATGTTCTCCAAAGCGAGGCAACCGCCCCCCTCACCCCACCCCATGTTATAAAAGACCTGCTTTGTTTGCAGCCAAGCTGAAGAGAAGCTGCGGGAGTTGAAGAGGGGGAGCTCAGGTGCTTGGGGCCCATTGGGGCCTGGGGAGTCTCAGCCACTGAGCCCAACATTCCCATCTTGGGGGACCATTGTGTCCTGTGCCACAGGCTCTCTGCAGAGTAAGAGCTTGTGGGGGTGGGGAGGAGCGGAGGTGGTCCAAAAAGCATCTATACCTTTGACCTTCTCTCACTGACTACAGGCTGCGGGTGCCCAAAGCCTTGCCCATCATGCCTCCATTGTTGGGAGAGTGACAGTCTGGAAAGGGAGAAGAGGAGTGACTGCCTGGCAGAAGGGCTCTGAGGACCAAACCTGCTCATGTCTAGCCTAGGTCAGGGCTCAGTCCAGGGAGACTTTGGCTGGCAATTTGGATGGTCCTGCCTGGGAAGCTGTAAACTCCCCAGCAGGGTGGAGAGCAGCAGCACAGGTCAGAGTGCTGTGGCCTTCCAGCAAGACTTGGGGAACCATGCAGGGATCAAAGCAGGGTCAGCTGCATTGAGACAAGTACCCAAATAAATGCCTTGCATGCTGCTGAGCCCGGTTGGATCCAACACTGCAAGTGATCCCCTGAACATCTCCAGGAGTGATCCCTAAATAAAGAGCCAGGATTAAGCCCTGAGCACTGCCAGGTTTTGAATAGTTTTTTTTGTTTGTTTGTTTGTTTTGGGGTCACACCCGGCGATGCTCAGGGGTTTCTCCTGGCTCTGCACTCAGGAATTACTCCTGGCGGCGCTCGGGAACCATATGGGATGCTGGGGATTGAACCCAGGCCGGCATGGGCCGGCCGCGTGCAAGGCAAACGCCCTACCCGCTGGGCTATGGCTCCGGCCCCTTGAATATTTTTTTAAAAAATATTTTATTATACCACCGTGAGTTGAATAGTTTTTTAAATGGAATGTTTCATATTGCTTGCTCAGAAAAAAAGAACCTGAGTGAATGGAAATAAAATTATCAGAAAACAGTTTTAAAAAGCCAATTTGTGATGACTGCTATATAAGTTTAATCTGCTTAAATATAGTACAATATAACAAATTTCCTGCCACCTGCCCCTTGAGGTGTTACAGGTGTGGCTGTGGTGCCCAGCTGCATCAGCAGGTGGCAGACAGGAGGCAGGCTTGTCTACACCCAGGGCTCTGCCCTGTAGGCCCTAGATGGTTGATGGTCTGACAGAAAAAGACTGGGTCCTCTGGAATGAACCCAGAGCCACAGCAGAGCCTGGCAAGCTACCCGTGGTGTATTCAGTATGCCAAAATGGTAACAATAGTGGACCTCATTCCTAACAAATGGAGAAGTTACTGGTGCCTGCTCGAGCAAATCGATGAACAATGGGAAGACAAGTGATATAAGTGATACTGCAAGGTATGGCCCTAACTCCCCAACTAACCAACCAATCAATCAATAAAGGTACAGAAAAGTAATTGTTATTTTATTTTATTTATTTATTTATTTATTTATTTTGCTTTTTGGTCACACCCGGAATGCTCAGGGGTTTCTCTGGCTCTTCACTCAGGAATTCTCTGGCGGTGCTCGGGGACCATATGGGATGCCGGGATCGACCCAGGCCAGCACGGCCGTGCAAGGCACGCCCCCGCTGGGCTCGCCGCCCCATTAGTAATTGTTATTTAAAAAAAATCTTAAAAG
Source organism: Cryptotis parvus (assembly GCA_021461705.1). Lineage (NCBI taxonomy): Eukaryota > Metazoa > Chordata > Mammalia > Eulipotyphla > Soricidae > Cryptotis > Cryptotis parvus. The sequence continues at coordinate 60,044 of JAJIBD010008573.1, read as the reverse complement.
AAAATAAATTTACTGTACTGCACTTATAGACCTCATTCCCATGACCTGAAGGAAAGGTTTGAGGCTCTTAGTGTTCCTGAAGCGAGCAGATGCCCTTGGGCTACACTTGCATGCAACAGGGCGTATGGAGATGTTACTGGTGCCCACTTGACCAAATCGATGAATAACGGGAAGACAAGTGATACAAGTGATACTGCACTTATTAAAACTGTATTATGGGGGCCGGAGCGATAGTCCAGTGGGTAGGCATTTGCCTTGCATGCGCCAACCCGGATTCGATCCCCGGCATCCCATATGGTGCCCCGAGCACCACCAGGAGTACTTTCTGAGTGCAGAACCAGGAGTAACCCCTGAACATTGCGGGTGTGACCCAAAAAGCAAAAAATAAAACTGTATTATTACTGAAAAATAACAACATATAATGAACCCACACAGGAAATTCTCAGAATTTTTTTGGAAATTTCTGAGAAATTTCCAAAAAATTTCTGAAAATTTGTTTTCACACAAACATAATTGTATGAAAATTTACATTTTAATACAATGAAAATTTACATTTTCATACAATTAGGCATGAGAAAGAAATTAAGTTTGTAAAAATTGGTCAAGGTAAACTATCATTATTTGCAGATGACATGATAGTATATATAGCTGACTGAAAACTCCACAAAAAAGCTTTTTAGAGACAATAGGCCAATACAAAACCAACACAAAAAAAGTCTGATCATTACTCCATGCATCAAAAAACTAGAAGAGAAAGAAATTTAAAAAAAATATTTTATCATTTGGGTTTTGGGCCACACCTGGTAGTGCTCAAGAGTGCACTCAGCCCATCACCTCTGGGGGTCCCAGATGCAGCCGGATGAGACTCGCGCCATCACACTAGCCACCATTTTCGCTGTCTGGATACTGGGAAACTGCCTCACAGACCAGACTAACAGAGCAAAACCAGTTCGAGCCCAGGTAGGCGGCTCCCAGAAGCGGGAATCACTGGGAATTCGGCCAGATGGAGTCAGGGGTCGGCCATTCCCCCTCCATTTTGTCGAGCCTGGTGGCCCCGCCCAGGAGCTGCCCTGGGGCCACCAGCCATAGCATGAAGAGCCTCACAAGCGGCTTGGGAGGCTGGAACTCCGGCTCCCCCAGGGCCCAGCTGACTATGCCCCCGGGGGGCTTGTTTGGGAGTGGGCCCATCACCTCTGGGGGTCCCGAAGCAGCCGGATGAGACTTGCCCATCACACTAGCCACCATTTTCGCTGTCCGGACGCTGGGAAACTGCCTCATGACCAGATTAACAGAGCAAATACAGTTCGAGTCCCAGGTTGTGTGGCCGCAAGCAGCCACGCGGTCCACTAAAATAGTGGAAACAGTAATGTCTTTTAATGCACTGCATTCCACGATGTGTAGGAATGTTTGGCGGAGGGAGAGATAAGAGAGGAGAGAAATGACATACAGAACCCGCCAAGTAGTTGAGGTGTGGGAGGGGGAGGGAGGTGGGGACATTGGTGATGGGAGATGGGTTTGGGTGGAGGGGATGGGTGTTGGAACACTGTAGAACCAAAAGCTCTACATGAGCATCTTTCAATTGTATGTCTAAAATGGTGTAATAATATTTGGGGGGAAAATTAATAAAATTAAATTAAATTAAAAAAAAAAAAAGAGTGCACTCAGGAATGCTCATCATACCTGATGAGCATATGGGATGCCAGAGATCACAACTTGGTCAGTCACATGGAAGGCAAGATCCTTACCTGCTTTGTTATTTCTCTGGTCCCCCAAAACAAATTTTGTGTTCAAAAACATCCAGTACCTAAGAGTCCACTTAACAACGGAGGCAAAGACGTAGACATAAAAAACTATCTGTAACTATTAAAAGAAATACAAGAGCTAGAGTGATAGCACTGTGGGCAGGGCACTTGCCTTGCATGTGGCCAACCTGGTTTGATCTCTGGCACTACATAAAGCTTCCTGAGAACTACCAGGGAGTGATCCTTGCACACAGAGTCAGGACTAAACCCCTGAGTAGTGCTGGGTATGGCTTAAAACCAAAATAAAACAAAAGCAAAAAAAAAAAAAAGAAGAAAAGAAAAGACATAGAAGAGGACACAAAGTGAAAAAAAATTATTTCATGTTTGTGGGCTGGAAGAACTGAAATTGTTAAAATGACCATATTAGGGGTTGGAATGATAGTACAGCAGGTAGGGTGTTTGCCTTGCACGCGGGCTGACCTGGGTTTGATCCCTGGCATCCCATATGGTTCCCTCAGCACCACCAGGAATAATTCCTGAGTGCAGAGCCATGGAGTAACCCCTGAGCATTTTTGCTGGGTGTGTATTGACCCCCAAAGAAAGCAACAAATAAACAAATAAATAAATAAATATAATGACTATATTAAGTGAACATTTTACAGATATAATCCTTATCAAATATATATATTTGATACTAATCCTTATCAAAATTCCAACAATATTCTTCAAGGACAGAATTAAAAGCACTATTAAAATTTGTAAGAAAACATAGGTTTCCCAGAATAGCCAAAAAGAATTCTGAGGGGGGGAAAATTAAGGCATCACATTCTCTAACTTAAAACTACACTGTATCTTGTCTTCCCATTGTTTATCTATTTGCTCTAGGGGCACAGTAACATCTCCATACATCTGTCATGTACTAGTGTGCCAAGGGCTGCTCAGGAACAGAAGAATAGGTCATGGGAATGAGGTCTATAATTGTTACTGGTTTTTGGCATATCAAATATGAATGTAGCTTCCCAGGTGCCGGGTGGGTGGTATACTCTCAGTTAGGCTCTCTCTCATGCATTTACTCATGAACCATGTGGCCAAAACGGCAAGTGCATAAAGGGAGAGATCATATTTTCCTTTGTGTTCTTTCTTTATTTTTTTTTTGCTTTTTGGGTCACACCCCGCGATGCTCAGGGGTTACTCCTGGCTCTGCACTCAGGAATTACTCCTGGTGGTGCTCGGGGACCATATGGGATGCCGGGATCGAACCCGGGCTGGCACAGGCCGGCCGCGTAAGGCAAACGCCCCACCCGCTGGGCTATGGCTCGGGCCCCAGATTTTTCTCTTGGGTGGAGCTCTGACGAACTGTGGAGTCTGGATGTTGAAAATGACTGGCCTCAAGGTGTGGGGGTTCCTCTGGTTTCTTGCGAGGCTCTATTGGGATGGCGGGCCAGGGCTAGAACCCGCCTCCCCCTCCCTGGCGCCTCAGGATCAGTTGAACACAGGGAGAGCCGATAGCAGCTCTGCCCCGTGTATCTGAGTGTATCCAGATACGGAGTGCATCCAAGAGATATACAATTACAAAGATGTTCATGTTTGGGTTTCAGTCATGGTATTCAGGGACCCATCCCTCCACCAGTGCCCATTTCCCACCACCAATGTCCCCTGATTCCCTCACCCCACCCCCCAGCCTACCTCTATGGCAGGCTCTTTACCTCTTCTCTCTCTCTCTCTCTCTCTCTCTCTCTCTCTCTCTCTCCGTAAGAGACTATTTTAGAAGAGTTTAATCCTCAAAATCAAAGTGTTACCACCATAATGCAAGGTAGACCAAAACCCGGAGTTTGCCATGACCATGGCAGAGAGATGGGTTTGAATTGTGTTAGAGAGTTCACTTAAATCAGCATGGCCTTTGAAGTGAGGCCACTAGCTTGACTCTCATCTTCCTTACTAATGTCTATGACCTGAAGAGGTCACTTAGCTGCCCATGTCTCAGTTTTCTCATACAAATCATGGGAGAAATGAAGGTATCAATGACCTCAGGTTTTTGAGAGGATTATGAATAAATACTGGGCCTTGTTGCTGGTTGATGCCACAAAAATGTTATCAATAATCTTCCACTTCCAGGTTCTGGGGCAAAGAGAACTGCCCTATGAAAGGCAAAAGATGCTGCAACAAACTCTGCTCTCAGCTTGCCTGGGTTCCAGAACCATCTCTTCACCTGCACTGTCTGTGTTTCCTCAGGGTCTTTGAAGAAGACTTGGTACCAACTGAACAAAATTACTAAAAAGGTGACAGAAACTAAGAAACCACATAATAAACTATAAAGTTACCTTAATCAAAACATTGTGTTACTGGACAAGCAGACTCTCAGATCATTGATACAGAATTGAGAACCCAAAAAGTAGCTCCTCATTAGGTAAGACAGAAAATGGAACAGGGTGCTAATAATTGTCGAGGGTACTAATGCCAACCTAGAACTGAGCATTAAATAGAGGCAAAAGGATTCACATGACAACCTTTTAATGTATGTTCTGTAATCCATAGTCTGGAAGGGAAGGAAAAGAGAAAGAGAGAGAAAGGGAAAGAAATAAAGAACCTGCCATGGAGGTGGGCTGGGGAAGGGGAGGGAACCGGGATGTTGGTGGTGGGAGATGGGCACTGGTGGAGGGACGGGTGCTGGAACACTGTATGACCAAAACCCAAACATGAACTTTTTAATTGTATATCTTTTTATTTGTATATCTCACGGTGGTATAATAAAAAGACTTTAAAAAAAAAAAAAAAAGTAGCTCCTCAGAGCTTTGGACAGTTAATGATAAAGGAGCTGGGTGATCTACGAGGAGGAAGGAGAGGCCTCTTCTGGGAAAACTGGAGTTTTCCAAACTCTCCAGTATATATATATATATATGCAAACATAGGGAAACTATTTTTCCTATATATAACTCTCCAGTTATATATAACTGGAGTATATATAACTCTCCAGTATGTATATATATATATATATATATATATGCAAAATATAAGAAATTGGATCCTTATTTCACACCACTTGTATCACTTGTATCACTTGTCTTCCCATTCATCATCAATTTGTTCAAGCAGGCACCAGTAACATTTCCATATGTCCTGTCACATGCTAGTAGAGCCCAAGGGCATCTGTTTGCTCCAGGAACATAAAGAGACTCAAACCATTCCATCAGGTCATGGGAATGAGGTCTATAATTGTTACTGGTATTTGGCATATCAAATACAACACTGGTAGCTTGCCAGGCTCTGCCGTGCGGGTGGGATACTCTTGTAGTCACCTCTGATCTCCAGCATTTATTGATGAACCTGGGCCGGGCTTGAAAAAGGCTGCTGCAGTGTGGGCCTCGATGAGTCGGCCGTGATCAGCTCTTCTGCTGGGTGGAGTTCTGATGAGAGGGGAGTCCGGATGTGGAAAATGGCGGCCCTCATGGTTCACACCACACACAAAGGTTAATTTAATGTGGATTAAAGGCCTTGATACTAGAGTGGGACACATAAAACTTATTGAGGAAAACACAGGCAGAACTCTTCATGATGATAGCTTTCTCTTTCAAGTCAGTGTTCTCCCTTGAACATGTATCTTTGCTGGCTTGCTTTTTCTGCTTTTTCCATTCTGGAGAAACTTATATTCTCTCTCTCTCTCTCTCTCTCTCTCTCTCTCTCTCTCTCCTCTCTCTCTCTCCTCCTCCTCCTTCTCCTCTTTCTTCTTTCTCCTCTCCTTCTCCCTCCTCCTCCTCCTCCCTCTCTGTCTCTATCTCTCTCCCTTTTTGCAAAGGTGGCCCTCTTAAGTAGAACACGTCATTAGGAAAAGGAAAGAATGAGTTCTCATATGTGTGTATAAAGGTGCAAAGCAAGGACAAGTATCTAATGAGAACAAACCCTTGTACTTGGACTACAGAACTGAGGAGCTTTGGAAGTAGGGGAGGAAGAGGCAAAACTAGAAATGACACAAGCCGTTTTTGTCATTTTGGTGGTGAAGTAAGCACAATAAATTTGTATATGAAAATCACGAATAGAAACACTATTGAGAACCATCCATGTTTTTTTTTTTCTTTTTGGGTCACACCCGGCAATGCTCAGGAGTTACTCCTTGCTCTTCACTCAGGAATTACTCCTGACAGTACCAAGGAGACCATATGGGATGTCGGGATTGAACCCAGTTCAAAAGCGTGCAGCATGTTACATCAATAATTTAAAACAGCAACAGCAACAACAACAACAACAAAATGCCCTATTAAGTTAGTCCACAGAATTCATTCAAAACTCGGTTGTTCAGGGTCAACTATACAATATAAAACCTATAAGGACAAAGAAACAATGTGAATGAGTTGACATTTGTAAATAGTTCAGAAAAACATTTGCATGCATGTGTGTGCGTGTATACATATATTGATAAAGCATATGAGGTAAAAAGTAAACATTTACTGAATTTGAGTTAAAGGTAAATGTGGTTTCCTTGGCTAGTATTATAACATATCTGAATTTGAAATCATATGAAATAAAATAAAAACTTAGAAAGAGAGAGCTATTGTATGTGTGCTGAATAAAAACAAGGAGCTCAGAAAAGACAGGCAAAGGGTCTATGTCAACCTTTTCTTATGACAAATCCATCCAGAACTTGATGGATTTGAGCACCTCATTCTTCTGTCTATGGGTCACCCTGGAGCCTCTTCAGTTCCTGGTATGAAAAACATCCTGCTTGGACTAGAGCTTTGATCGTAAAATATGCAATAAATGCCCAGAGTCTGAGATTGGAATCTTTGTAAGGAAAGTAGTTGATAACGTGGGACAGGAAGTAGGGAAGCCTCTCTGGGAGGCCAAGGCAGGATCAACATGTGGAAATCAGAAAATTCCAGAGCAGGCAGCAGTGGGGTCCGCAGGGTTAGGGTTTTGGGGTGGGGTATGAGGAGGTGACAGGGGAAGTGAAGCAGTTCCTGGCACAAGGAGCTCCCGATGAATGGGAACGAGAAGTTACACACCACATTTTGGGAAGGAGGTAACTGAAAAAGTGATCTAGGGGCTGAGAGCAGGGGCTGCTTGGGGAGTTTTGGAAGATTGGGAGGGACACAGAAAGGCAGAAACTGGAGCGTCTGCAGTGAGGTCTGATAAACTCATTCCCTTACCACTTTCTCCAGCCTGCTGGCTCGTGTCCTGCAGGGTCCCAGCATCTGGCGTGCAGGGGGTTCCGACTATAAGCCCATCTCCCTCTGTCTCAACTGTTTCTCCCCCTGAAGTTCTCTCTATCCTGTGTCCTTCCAATCCCTACTTTTCTTCCATTCAGTTATGATAAGCATGAGAGACTCACAGACAGCCCCTCTTTGCTATTTAGACTTTATCTTACAGTTACATTCTCCAAGCCCAAATCTGTTCCATCCTTCAAGGACTGCCTGCAAAGTCCTGCCCTCCTTCCATTTCTCAAGAAATTTGCTTCTGCTATGACTTGGTTGTTCAAATATTTAATACATGGCAGGAAACTAATTGAGTTTTCTGTTTGGGGGGTGATATCCAGCAGTGCTCAGGGGTGAGTCCTGGCTCTGTGCTCAGGAGCACCACGTGCAGGGCTGGGAATCTGAACCAGGCTTAACTGTATGCAAAGCAAGTGCCTTCCCACTTTATCTCTCCAGCCCAGGAAACTATTTTGAACTAATCCTTCTGGGAGCTACTTTTAATTCTTTTTGTGTGAGAGCCTCTCAGTGGTGCTTGGAGTTCAGGGGCTATTCCTAATGGCACCCGGCCTAGTGGTGTGTGTTTGGTGTTTGGTGCTTGGTCTAATGATGTGGTTACTTCGGGCCACCTGGCAGTGTTTGGGTGTCACCAACCAACCCCAGCAGAGCTTAGAGGGCTGTGTGGTGCTGGAGACTGAATTGGAGCCTTGTACATACTGGACATGTGCTCCCCCATTCTGGTCCTATCCCCAGCCTCATTTTTTTTAAATCAAGTTTTTAATATGGTATCATGGTACTAACAATATTGCTTCAGTGCTATTACACCACACCCATGTCCAGAGAGCCAATATCCTCCCCTCCACTCGGAGTCCCTTCTCACCCCGACTGGCAGTCTCAGATCTCAATTGCATTGACCAGGTTTTAGAGTTTGTTTCCAGTGACCAGAGTATTTTTTCCTTGCTTTGTTTCTTTATACCCTACATACCCACAAGATCATCCGGTATGTCTTTATCTTTCTTACTCATGTCACTTAGTATATCCTTTTGTTCTCTCCAATTGAAATGCTTAATTTTATCATTTTTAGTAGCTGAGTAGTATTCCACAGTGTATATAAACCACAATTTATTCACTTCCTCAACTGTTGTTGGGTGCTTGTGTTGTTTTACAAGCCTTGGTTATTGTAATTGCTCAATGTAAAAGCTCAATTAACATAGGTTTGCACATATCTTTGTGCATTATTGCTTTATATTCTTGGGGCAGATATCTATGCAGGGGATTGCTACATCATATGGAAGTTCTATTTTTAATTTTTTGAAAAGTCTCCACATTGTCTTCTATTGTGGCAGCACTAGATGATATTATTACTGGTGAATGAAAGCTCCTTTTCCATCACATCCTCTCCAGCACTTTCTCTTTCTGGAGCTTCTGCTGTCAATCATTCTCACCAGTATAAAGTGCCTTGGCTGTACTGGGAGTTGTATAGTTCCATATGAAATTTTGGAAGTATTTGTTTATATCTTTGAAAATGGCATGGAATTTTGATGGGGACAGTATTGAATCTGTACAGTGCTTTGTATAAGATGTAATCTTAATGGTATTAAGATTGATTTTTTTCCAATCCACATACAGGAACACATTACCATTTTCTTGTATTTTAATTTATTTAGTGACATAGTTTTCACTAAATAAGTCTTTCACCTCCTTTACTAATTCCTACATACTTGATCCTTCCCCAATCATGAATAGAACTTATTTTTCAAATTTTCTTTCTATAGAATGTCTGCATTCATTAATAGGATATAAATAGATACCAGTGTTTTACTAAATGTGGGAAATGGTAATGGCAGATTAAAACTCACCATTGAATACACACAAAGAGACTTAAGTGATAAACTCTAAATATCTGCAGGGCTAGCCACAATGTGCAAAAATAAGAGGGAGAGAGATGCAGAGACTGAGAGAGAGAGAGAGAGAAGAGAGAGAGAGAGAGAGAGAGAGAGAAAGGGGGGTACCTCTATTGAGGCAGCCTGGGAGTGGGAGGGGGTGGGATACATTGGTGGTGGAAATGGGGCACTGGTGGAGGGATGGGTGCTGGAATACTGTATTACCAAGAACCAATTATGAACACCTTTGTAATTGTATGTCTCACGGTGGTATAATAAAAAATTTAAAAAAATTTTTTCTTTCTCTTTCTACATCGTTTGCATATGGAGAATACAATAGTTTTAAGTGCCTTGATTTTGTAGCCTGCTACTTTTATATATGGTTTATAGTTTCTAGGTTTTTTGGGTGGAGCCATGTCATTGTGAATAGTGACAGTCTAGACTTCTTTATAGATCTAAATTTCTTTTCTCTGTTTCCTAATTGCTGTAGCCAAAACTTCATACATTTGTGTCTATTTGGCTCTTGGGTCACACCTGGCTCTGCACTCAGAGATCACTCCTGAGCTCGGAGGACTATATGTAGTGTGGGGGATGTAACCTGGATTGGCCACATGCAAGGCAAATAAATACCTTACTATCTCTACTATCTCTCCTGTCCCACTTGATATGATTTCTGTCTTCTTCATTTAATAGAGCTTGTTTATGTGACAGCAGATGGTCTATCCTGGAGAATGCTCCATGTGTACTAAAGATTATATACTCAGCTTTTGGGGGATGGAAAACTCCAGACATTTCTAATGAGCCAGCTCTTCCATTTCTTCCTGTAAGGCCACTGGGTCCTTATTAAGAGGAAAGGCACTTCATTTGCTTGTGACTGCGATGGCTGTGATAAGTTTGAATCCTTGTCACCATATTTGGTTTCCTCAGCATCATCAGAGGTCTCAAGCACAGAGCCCGGAATAGCTTCTGAGTACCGCAGGATGTGGCCCCCAAACAAAGAAGTACCTTATTAGTATTGTATTGCTATCAATATTTTCTTTTAAGCCTGCTATTAGTTGCTTTATATTACTCAATGCTATTTTATTTGGTGCATAAGCATTAAGGAATGGTGTCTTCTTGATACCTAGATCTCTTGATTTTATAATGTCCATGTCTATCTCTCATTGCCATTTTGAGTTTTAAGTGTTTTTTTTTTATTTTTTTTTTAAGCAGGGGGTTGCTGGGCAACAGCTGACAATGCTCAGGGGCTACCCTTGATTCTATGCTTAGGGGTTACTCTAGCAGGGCTTAGTAGACCAAAGATTGAACCTAGGCCTCCTGCATCCAAAACATATGCCCCAGCGAATTAAGTTACCTCTCTGGCCCTTGAAGTTGGTCTTGTCTAACATAAATATGGCCATCTCAGCCCTTTTAGCCTACTTTGTCCATAGGGTTTCTGCAGTCTTTTATCTTGAGCCTGTAGGTGGCAGCTCAAGAACATTACTTTAAAGCAGCAGGTTTGGTTTGCGCTTGATCTCTCTAGTCACTTGAATCCTTCTGGTTGAAATTGGGCCTTTGATATTACATAAACTTATTGAGATAATTTTTTTTTACCATTTTCATATGAATTCTCCATGTTTATGCAGTTAGTCTTTATTTGGCTGCCTTTTATTTACTTACTTGCACTTTGTGTTGTGAAGCATTGAGTTCCCTTTGCCTCTTTTTGTTTGTGCTTTCTGTACGTGCATGTTTGCCTTGAGAATACCACACAGTTTACTTCTGAAATAACAAGGTTTTATCTCCACTTAAGATCAACATACAGCAGGCTTAAGACTCTAAAATTCTCCTGTGTTGCATTTTGTGCTTTAGGCATCTTACTATTTTCAAGCAGAATTTCTTTACATTTTATAGGTGATTTTTGTTGTGTGTTTTGCATGTTATAGTTCCTCTCACTGCACTGACTTAGTGGTCATTAACTTAAGCTATCTTCAAAGCTTTGTGTCATTCCTTTGGATTTATGTGATAGCCGAGCTGGACAGAGTACTCCTGTTTGGATACCTGTTTACGCCAACATGTTGGTTGTATCATACTTCCTTCCAGTCTGTAGGGTTTCAGTTGACAGATATTCTGGAGGCTCCTCTTCAGGTGATTGCTTTACTCTGTTCTTGCTGCATTTAGGGTTCTATCCCTTGGAATTTTGTGGATTTTAATGACAAAGGGTCTTGCTTTTCTGTTGTATTTATTTTGTTTGCAACTTGCTGAGTTTCTTGGAGCTGAATAAATGACTCAATCCTCGGACTGGTGGGGGAGTCTTGATCTTATGCCTGCAAATTTCCCCACTAAAGATTCTTCCCCAATCTCTCTTTCCTCTTCTTCTAGGACTCCTATTAGCTGGGTTGAAGCTATTCCACAGATTCCTGATACTTTCATTTTCTTTCCTTTCCCTTTCTGCTCTTTCTGGAAGTTGCCATGTATCTTACCCTAGAGCACTGGTTTGTTCCTCACCTTCTGTCATCCTGCTACTCAGTTCTGTGGCCTATACTTTTCGATTTATTTTTTTGTAGGGAACTGGAGGGGGAGCTACACTGGGTGGTGCTCAGGGATTATTCCTAGTAGGGCCCAGGGGACTATATGGTGTGCTGGGAATCAAACCTGGGTTGGCTGCGTGCAAGGTGAGTGACCCATCTGCTGTATCATCGCTCCAGTCACTCTGCCTTTTTTTTTTTTTTTTTTTTTTTTTTTTTTAGTAATAGTGACTTTTATTATAAGTATGACAACAAATGATGTCATCCATTTAATTATAATCCTGGCTTTAGGTCCATACCAAGTTGTATTCGGGCGACTCATGGCCCAGGTGCTGGGAGCTGCTCTTGGCGGTGCTCGGTGGACCAGGTGATGCCAGGGATGAAGCCTGGGTCACCAGCAAGGAAAGCACATGCCCTTGTCATTGAGTCGGAGCCGGATGCCAGGGATGGAGCCTGGGTCACTCACTAGCAAGCAAAGCACATGCCTAGTCACTGAGTCACATCCTCCTGGCTCCTAGGTCTTTGTTTTTTTTTTTGAACAGGGGATTTTTTTTTTTTTTTAATTTTTATTATTTTCCCCCCAAATATCATTACACCATTTTAGACATACAATTGAAAGATGCTCATGTAGAGTTTTGGATCCACAGTGTTCCAACACCCATCCCTCCACCCCAAACCCATCTACCATCACCAATGTCCCCACCTCCCTCCCCCTCCCGCACCCCAACCACCCGGAAGATTCTGTATGTCATTTCCTTCGTCTCTATATTTCCTTCCCGACAAACTTTCCTGCTCTTCGTGGAATACAGTGCATTAAATGACATTACTGTTTCACTATTTTAGTGGGACGCCGCGTGCCAGCGACTGCGCGATCTGGACCTCGAACTGGTCTTGCTCAGTTGATCTGTTCGTGGGTCAGTTTCTCAGCGTCCGGACAGCGAAGATGGTGGCTAGTGTGATGGGCGAAGTTTCATCTGGCTGCTTCTGGGACCCCCAGAGGCGATGGGCCAACACCCAAAAACCCATCTGCCCTCCTTGGGATCCCATCGTCAGCTGGGCCCGGCGCGAGCTGGGCTCCAGTCTCCCCAGCCGCTTGCGAGCTCTGCATACTGGTTCCCGGGCAGTTCCTGGGCGGGTCCACCAGGCTCGGCAAAATGGAGGAGGGGGAGTGGCTTAACCCTGACTCCATCTGGCGAATTCCCAGTGATTCCCGCTTCTGGGAGCCGCCTACCTGGACTCGAACTGGTCTTGCTCAGTTGATCTGTTCGTGGGTCAGTTTCTCAGCGTCCGGACAGCGAAGATGGTGGCTAGTGTGATGGGCGAGTTTCATCTGGCTGCTTCTGGGACCCCCCAGAGGCGATGGGCCAACACCCAAAACCCATCTGCCCTCCTTGGGATCCCATCGTCAGCTGGGCCCGGCCGAGCGCTGGCTCCAGTCTCCCCAGCCGCTTGCGAAGCTCTGCATACTGGTTCCCGGGCAGTTCCTGGGCGGGTCCACCAGGCTCGGCAAAATGGAGGAGGGGGAGTGGCTTAACCCTGACTCCATCTGGCGAATTCCCAGTGATTCCCGCTTCTGGGAGCCGCCTACCTGGGCTCGAACTGGTCTTGCTCAGTTGATCTGTTCGTGGGTCAGTTTCTCAGCGTCCGGACAGCGAAGATGGTGGCTAGTGTGATGGGCGAGTTTCATCTGGCTGCTTCTGGGACCCCCAGAGGCGATGGGCCAACACCCAAAACCCATCTGCCCTCCTTGGGATCCCATCGTCAGCTGGGCCCGGCGCGAGCCGGGCTCCAGTCTCCCCAGCCGCTTGCGGCTCTGCATACTGGTTCCCCGGGCAGTTCCTGGGCGGGTCCACCAGGCTCGGCAAAATGGAGGAGGGGGAGTGGCTTAACCCTGACTCCATCTGGCGAATTCCCAGTGATTCCCGCTTCTGGGAGCCGCCTACCTGGGCTCGAACTGGTCTTGCTCAGTTGATCTGTTCGTGGGTCAGTTTCTCAGCGTCCGGACAGCGAAGATGGTGGCTAGTGTGATGGGCGAGTTTCATCTGGCTGCTTCTGGGACCCCCAGAGGCGATGGGCCAACACCCAAAACCCATCTGCCCTCCTTGGGATCCCATCGTCAGCTGGGCCGGCGCGAGCCGGGCTCCAGTCTCCCCAGCCGCTTGCGAAGCTCTGCATACTGGTTCCCGGGCAGTTCCTGGGCGGGTCCACCAGGCTCGGCAAAATGGAGGAGGGGGAGTGGCTTAACCCTGACTCCATCTGGCGAATTCCCAGTGATTCCCGCTTCTGGGAGCCGCCTACCTGGACTCGAACTGGTCTTGCTCAGTTGATCTGTTCGTGGGTCAGTTTCTCAGCGTCCGGACAGCGAAGATGGTGGCTAGTGTGATGGGCGAGTTTCATCTGGCTGCTTCTGGGACCCCCCAGAGGCGATGGGCCAACACCCAAAACCCATCTGCCCTCCTTGGGATCCCATCGTCAGCTGGGCCCGGCGCGAGCCGGGCTCCAGTCTCCCCAGCCGCTTGCGGCTCTGCATACTGGTTCCCGGGCAGTTCCTGGGCGGGTCCACCAGGCTCGGCAAAATGGAGGGAGGGGGGTGGCTTAACCCTGACTCCATCTGGCGAATTCCCAGTGATTCCCGCTTCTGGGAGCCGCCTACCTGGGCTCGAACTGGTCTTGCTCAGTTGATCTGTTCGGTGGGTCAGTTTCTCAGCGTCCGGACAGCGAAGATGGTGGCTAGTGTGATGGGCGAGGTTTCATCTGGCTGCTTCTGGGACCCCCAGAGGCGATGGGCCAACACCCAAAACCCATCTGCCCTCCTTGGGATCCCATCGTCAGCTGGGCCCGGCGCGAGCCGGGCTCCAGTCTCCCCAGCCGCTTGCGAGCTCTGCATACTGGTTCCCGGGCAGTTCCTGGGCGGGTCCACCAGGCTCGGCAAAATGGAGGAGGGGGAGTGGCTTAACCCTGACTCCATCTGGCGAATTCCCAGTGATTCCCGCTTCTGGGAGCCGCCTACCTGGGCTCGAACTGGTCTTGCTCAGTTGATCTGTTCGTGGGTCAGTTTCTCAGCGTCCGGACAGCGAAGATGGTGGCTAGTGTGATGGGCGAGTTTCATCTGGCTGCTTCTGGGACCCCCAGAGGCGATGGGCCAACACCCAAAACCCATCTGCCCTCCTTGGGATCCCATCGTCAGCTGGGCCGGCGCGAGCCGGGCTCCAGTCTCCCCAGCCGCTTGCGAAGCTCTGCATACTGGTTCCCGGGCAGTTCCTGGGCGGGTCCACCAGGCTCGGCAAAATGGAGGAGGGGGAGTGGCTTAACCCTGACTCCATCTGGCGAATTCCCCAGTGATTCCCGCTTCTGGGAGCCGCCTACCTGGGCTCGAACTGGTCTTGCTCAGTTGATCTGTTCGTAGGTCAGTTTCTCAGCGTCCGGACAGCGAAGATGGTGGCTAGTGTGATGGGCGAGTTTCATCTGGCTGCTTCTGGGACCCCCAGAGGCGATGGGCCAACACCCAAAACCCATCTGCCCTCCTTTGGGATCCCATCGTCAGCTGGGCCGGCGCGAGCCTGGCTCCAGTCCCACTCTGCCTTTTTTTTTTAAATTCAACTAAAATGCTTTCCAGTTGGTATTTTCTTTTTTTTTTTTTACTCTTTTTGGGTCACACCCAGCGATACTGAGTTGTTGCTCCTGGTTCTGCACTCATAAATTACTCCTGGTGGTGCTCAGAGGATCATATAGATGCCAGCGATCAAACCCGGGTCGGTACAAGGCAAACACCCTACCCACTGTGCTATTGGTCTGGCCCCAGTTTGGTAATATCTGATTAAAGTTTTCTCATACTTTTTTTTCTTTCCCTGTTGGAGATCTCCTGAGATTAAAGAGTTTTTTTTTTTTTCTTTTTTGGGTCGACACGCAGGGGGTTACTCCAGACTCTTTGCTCAGGAATTACTCCAGAGCTCAGGGAACCATATGGGGCGCCGGGGATTGAACCCGGGTTGGCCATGTGCAAGGCGAATGCCCTACCACTGTGCTATCACTCCAGCCCCATGATTAAAGAGTTTCTGTGTATTTGGGGTGTCCCCGGCTTTTGACTTCATGGGTTAGAACAGGGGAATTCCTCTGCTTCCTGTGTCTAGGGTGACGTGAGTGGCAGTGGGGAAGGACTAGCTTTGTGCTGGCCTGAAGGGCAGTGGGTCCCCATCCCGCCCACCTTCCACTGAGAACTTGCTGTCACAGGATTGCTGGATCAGCTGGAACTCTGCAGACTGCCTATGCTGCCACCTAGTGTTCACATCTGATGGCACCTGACCATAGCTGTGGCATCCCACTATGACAGACAGTGTTCTATTGCCCTGCATTTCTAACAGGACCCAGTGTCCACTAGGGTGCCCCACTCCCAGCCATCTGACTGCTACAAGATGGCCTGGGAAACATCCGTAGCTCAATGTTCTAGAGTTTGAGTCAGTCTAGGCTTTGGGCAAATGTTTGGCCATTCCCAGAGGTTCATGTGCAGTTCGCTGGATCTGCCCTGAAGCCATTTTTTTTTTTTTGTTTTGGTGGGCCACACCTGGTTGTGCTCAGGGGTACTCCTGGCTCTGTGCTCAGGAATTACTCCTGGGAGTGCTCAGGGGACCACATGAGATGCCAGGGATTGAACCTGGGTCAGCCATTTGCAAGGCAAATGCCCTCCCCAATGTACTATCACTCCAGCCCCCTGAAGCCACTGTTGAAGGAGGTGATTGAGACTGAGACCACTGCCAGTGGAACCTGACCTAAATATGCTTGTCTGATAGCTTGGGGCTTGCCCTGATGAAGTAGTTGGGTTGTCCTAATGGTGTTTGGGGTTACTAAGGTAAACTTGTCAGCGGCCAGAGTGCCTTGTGGGGCTGGGGATGGCACTCCAGGCCTTGCACATACTGGGCATGTGCTTCCCCCCACTCTGTGCCATGCTCCTGGCTTCATCTGATTTAAATGGGGGCTTTATGTGAGTCTGGACTGTACGGGGGCTTAATTCCTGGGCCTCACAATGCTAGGTCTGTGCTCTACCACTTGAGCCACCGCTCCAGCCCTCGGGAAGCCATTTTTAGAAGCTCTGACAAAGTGCCACTGCTCCAACTCCTCAAGTGGAGGGCAACCTTGTCACCTTACTGGGAAGGGTGAGGGAGGCCCAGGGGTGAACCCTGTGAGGCACAGAGAGGGCATCCCAGCCCTGGAGAGCCGGGCAAGGCATTGAGCTCTGGCTAGCACAAAGACCAGAACTAGGACCAGCTAACTGGGACTCCAGAGCTTTCTGTACAACCACTGCCATAGGCTGCAATGTGCTCTCTGTAATTAAGAGGAATCCACATTAACGCGAGGAACCAAAAACAGGTCTTGCCTACAACAGAACTCTTAAATATCCATCCACTAGAGTAGTCTCTGGTAGTCTAGGAGACCTTGAGAAAAATACGGACAACATGCTCAGGTTTGCAGAGAGCTAGCCCATCTAGAGAACTTCTTTTGCAATACAGGTCTATAATCCAAAAAAGTTATACAAAACCACTTTTTTTTTTTGGCCTGGCACCCAGACTTATTTGTTTAAAAAATCCAGTCCTGAACTACACTTCTTTACTAAGTTGACTTCTTTAAATATTCATAAGCTCACTGAAAAAGCTTACTTTAGTGTATTACCCGCTATCCCCCAGCGCTAAGGGTACCTCAGGATTCTCAGCCCCATGGTGCAGTGCTGCTCAGGCCTAGTGGTGCTGGAATCACCCAGGCCACATCTGATGGTGCTGGGGAAGAGGGGAAGGTCGCATATGGTATTGAACTCAGGGTCTAGCACATACAACCCCATTCTCACTACTTGAGCCATCTCCCTTGAGCAGACGTCATTATTTTACTATGAAGGGTTATATGAACTGTATTGTCTTTCAAACATGAAAGAACTGGAAATTCCCAAGAAATCTGCCTTCCAAGGTTTCATAGGAACTGTGGATCCTTATTAGGTGTATCCAATATTTTAGGTGTATAAACAGCTTTCTTTAATGATGAAAACAAATAAGTTCTTTTTCACGATCACGATCCAATCTTCCCGTTGATCATTATTTGCTAGAGCGGGCACCAGTAATATCCATATGTTGTGTCAGACAGTAGACCAGGGGGGCTCTACAGGAACATAAAGAGCCTTAAACATTATATTAGGTCAGAAGACTAATATATGTTACGGATTGGCATATCAAATACAACAAGAAGCTTGCCAGGCTTGTCAGCGGGAGGCAAACTCTTTAAACACCTCCAAATAAAGCATTTATTGATGAACGCGAGCGGCCGCGAGCCAGCTGTGTGGGCTGGTTGCTGGGTGGAGTTCGACGAGAGGGAAGTCCAGAAGTGGAAAATGGCGGCGCCCCGGGAGGAGGAGCGGTGGTCTGGCTTGTTGTGAGGGCCTGCGGTGGTGGGCCAGGCTAGAACCCGCCAGCCTCCCGACGCCCAGAACGGCTGCACAGGGAGTTTTTTAAAAAATAAAAACAAAAGATGTGGGGCCAGAGCGATAGCACCGGTAGGGCATTTGCCTTGCACGAGGCTGACCTGGGTTCTATCCCCTGGCATCCCATATGGTCCCCTGAGCACCGCCAGGAGTATTTCCTGAGGGAAGAGCCAGGAATAACCCCTGAGCATGGCCGGGTGTGACCCAAAAAAGCCAAAAAAAAAAAAAACAAAGATGTTATTTCTTGGAAAAACACAAAGTTGGCAAACCTGTGAGATTAATACAGCTGCTGAGCAACTCCATGGAGGAACAGTGCCTGGATCAAACTACTACAAGCTATGGGGCTGCTCTCTAGGGAAGAAACAGAGGGGACTGGGGGTTGGCTGCTAACAGTAACCAGCTGGGCTCAGTCTGCCCCTTGGCTGATTACCCAAAAAGCCCTGCTGATTAAGAATTTCATTTTGCTTCTGCAAAGAAGAAATTCACATGGCCAAAAGGCATATGAAAAAATGTTCTTCATCACTAATCTTCAGGGAGATGCAAATTAAAACAAGAATGAGATATCATCTCACACTACAGAGAATGGCTCGCATCCAAGGGAGCAAGAGCAACCAGTGCTGGTGTGGATGCTGGGAGAAAGGGACTCTCATTCACTGTTTGTGGGAATGTGGACTGGTACAGCCTTTCTGGAAAACAATATGGACATTCCTCCAAAAACTAGAAATTGTGGGGCCGGAGCGATAGCCCAGCAGGTAGGGCGTTTGCACGCGGCAGGCACATGCCGGCCCGGGTTCGATCCCCAGCATCCCATATGGCCCCTGAGCACCGCCAGGAGTAACTCCTGAGTGCAGAGCCAGGAGAAACCCCTGAGCATTGCCGGGTGTGGCCCAAAAAGCAAAAAAAAAAAAAAAAAAAAAAAAAAAGAAAAATACAAAAAAAAAACCCTAGAAATTGAGCCTCCATTTGATCCACAATAGCATTCCTGGGAATATACCCTGGGGGCCCAAAAACACACAGCAGAAACACCATCTGCACTTCTATGTTCATAGTAGCACTATTCACAATAGCCAGACTACAGAAACAACCTGAGTGCCCAAGAACAGAAGACTGGATAAGGAAACCATGGTACATCTACACAATGCAACATTATACAGCTGTTAGGAAAAATGAAGTTATGAAATTTGCCTACAAATGGTATGGACATGGAGACTATCATGCTGAGTCAAATTATTCAGAAGGAAAAGGACAGATATAGAATGACTGCATTCATTTGTGGAATGTAAAAAACAATTTGATATTAGTATGAGACTAATATCAAAGGCCAGGCAAGACAGGGACCAGGAGGACTTGTCAATGGTTAGAATTTACCACAAGTGTGTGGGGAACAGAGGCTAGGTAAGATAGAGAAGGGACAAGTATGCCAATAACTGTTAGAAATGGTAATGCCAGACTAGAACTGACCACTGAACATAGGTAAAGGGAAATACATGATAACCCCTAAATGTATGTACTGCAAGCCACAATTGTGCAAGCCACAATTCTTAAAAAAGAAGGGAGAAAGAGAAAGGGGAAAAGTGCCTGCCATAGAGGTAGGCTGGGGTGGAAGGGAAGTGGGCACATTGGTGATGGGAAATGTGCACTGGTGGAGGGATGGGTGCTAGAACACTGCATGTATCTCAACCATAAACAGCATTGTAATTGTATATCTCATGGTAATACAATAAAAGGAAAAAACAGAATTTCTTCTCGCGTTCCCAGTGATTTCTGCCAAAGCAGCGACTATCAGGAGTATGGGAGAAACCCAAGGCCTAGTGTCTGAACATTTCTGTAGAATATGGTCCTTTGACTACAGGATTCTGAAGGAGTTTCAAAGATTACATACATATACTTAAAACATCTTTCCTTAAAAGGCACAATAGAACAGTGAAATGATTTTCTGAGTTACTCTACCTGTATTTTGATCACTCTACAACTTGTGTAGATGGTGAAGCGTCATATTGCAAAGTGCTTGATGAGAACAGACAGTGGAACTCTTTTCTTTACATGCCAGATACCAGTAATAATTATAGACCTCATTCCCGTGACCTGATGGAATGGTTTGAGGCTCTTTACGTTCGTGGAGTGGGCTGATGTCCTTGGGCTATCTTGCATGTGACAGGACGTATTGAGATGTTACTGGTGAGCTCGAGCAAATCGATGATATACGGGAAGACAGTGACAGTGACAGTAACAGAGCATAGGAAACAATATAGGCAAGATCTGTGTACCATCCTCCAAACACACAATGCTGAATTCTGCAGCAGGATCTTTTTTTTTTTTAAAAAGGCTTGACTTCTGTTTCTTTTTCACTGCCCTAAACCTTTTCACTTTCCCCTCCACCACCACTCTAGACGCAAATGGAGTGGTGTAACTTGCTGACTTAACTATCACCTTTCCATATAAACACCATTTCCTTTTTTTTCATTTAATATGTTTTTCATTTAATACTGTTGGAGGTCTACAGTGTCCTGCCAGTCACATGCCACAATTCTGTTTCCTTACTCAAGAGCTTTTAAGTTGTTTCTAAGCTTTAGCTGTCACCTACCATGCCTCCGTGGTCAAGGACTCTTGTACACACTTCACTGTGCACACACACCTGAGTTTCTCTAACATATAAAGTCAGGAGAGGAAATGGCTAGTTTAAGTCTTTTCTCAACCTTGTTTAAGTGTTCTCTTAAGTGGCCATAACAAGTTATTACTATCAGCCACATGTTCATTCCTCATTTTTCTAAATCTAGTTAATCCTTAACATTGTGGGACAGTTTTGGAAATGTGAAGATGCATTTGAAACATTCTTAGTGGAGGGTAGGGAGTGGTTGGACTCTCCATTCCCAGAGATAACTGACCTGGCAGTGCCCAGATCAATGTTTTGATGCTCAGGCCCAGCACGGCACTGCTGCTTGCCTCTGGCGGCACCTAGGGGCCATGTGGAGCCAGGGAGAACACCAGGTATAGGCTAAGCCATGTCCCTGCCACTCTAAGTTAATATAGTAGAGATTATTTTTACTGACAAAAGTAGACCAAGGTTGGATGCCAGAGCGACAGGACAGCAGGTAGGGCATTTGCCTTGCATGCGGCCAATCTGGGTTCAATCCCCAGTATCCCATATGGTGCCCCGAATACTGTCAGGAGTAATTCCTGAGTGCAGAGCCAGGAGTAACCCCTGAACATTGCTGGGTGTGACCCAAAAAGGAAAAAAAAAGTAGATAAAGGTCATTGAACTATTTGTCCTTCTTTAAAAAAAATAAAACCACTAATGATTTAATGTCTTTAATTCATCTGCATGTTCTTAAGCCAAAGTTCATTCTAATGAGACCTCTCTTCTATGTAAACACTGGCTCTGCACTCAGGAATCACTCCTGCTGGTGCTCAGTGGACCATATTGAGATGCCAGGGATCGAACTTGGGTTGGCTGCATGCAAGGCAAACAAACATCCTGCCTGCTGGACTATCACTCTGGCCCCTTTGAAAGAGACTTTTAAAATTAAATTTATTTATTTATTTATTTTGGGTCACACCCAGCAATGCTCAGGGGTTACTCCTGGCTCTGCATTCAGGAATTACTCCTGGCGGTGCTCGGGGGACCATATGGGATGCCAGGGATCGAACTTAGCCCGGCATGGGCCAGCCGCGTGCAAGGCAAACGCCCTACCCGCTGGACTATCGCTCCGGCCCCAATTTATTTAAAAATTATTGGACATTTGAAGAACCAGAAATTCTCATGCATTTGCTCATTGAACTATGAATTGATACAGATTTTCTAATAAATGTTTTGTATTATATGTATAATTTTTTGATAAAAATTCTGATGTTTCCATAGAAAATTTTATAATATATATATATATATATATTTTTTTTTTGCTTTTTGGGTCACACCCGGCAATGTTCAGGGTTTCTCCTGGATCTGCACTCAGGAATTACTCCCAGCGGTGCTTGGGGGACTATATGGGATTATGGGATGCCAGGGATTGAACCCAGGCCAGCATGGGCCTGCTACGTGCAAGGCAAACCCCTACCCACTGGGCTATCGCTCCGGCCTGAAAATTATATATTTTTAATATCTATCAAATTTGAAAGTATGGAATGGTATAAGTATAGTGCCACCCATATAGGAAACATATTCCCCAACCATTATCAGTCATTGGGTTGTAATTAAAACAGCGTGGTATTGGAATAAAAACAGATCTGTGGACCTATGGAATAAAGTAGAGTATCCTGGGGCTGGAGTGATAGTCCAGCCGTAGGGCGTTTGCCTTACACACTGCCAACTCGGGTTCGATCCCTGGCATCCCATATGGTCCCCCGAGCACCACCAGGAGTGATTCCTGAGTGCAGAGCCAGGAGTAACCCCTGAGCATTCCCGGGTGTGACCCAAAAAGCAAAAAAAAAAAAAAAATAGAGTATCCTGACACCCATCCTCATATATAACCATAACCATTTAATCTATGACAAATGAGCAAAAAGTATGATATGGAGCAAAGAAAGCCTCTTCAACAAGTAGTTCTGGGAAAAATGGGCAGCTACATGTAAAAAAAAAATTTGGACCTCTAACACCATGCACAAAAATCACATCAAAATGGATTAAAGATCTCAATATCTGACCTGAATCCATAAAGTACAGAGAAAATATAGGAAAAACCCTCCACAACATTGAAGCTAAAGGCATCTTCAACGATGAAACACCACTAACAAAGCAATTGGAAGCAAAGACAAACATACAGACTACATGAAACTAAAAAGCTTCTTCACCTCAAAAGAAACAGTGGACAGACCAGACCCAGAGCTGCACCGCTCGACCCACGTGGAGGGGCCCATGGAGCCACGGGAGGACGGCTCGGCCCCTGGCTGAGAGCAACATAGCTCCTAGGTCCAGCAGACACGTGGGGAAGGCTGCACCAGCCGGACATGGAGCAGGGAGTGGGGATTGGGGGGACCTCTCCCCCATTCCTTCCATCTCCATGCCCCAGCAGGCGTGGCTACAAGCAGGCAGCCACCAGGACCAGCAAAGCCAGATCAGCTAAAGACCAGACCCACAGCCGTGCAGGCGTGGCCCCGCGTGACAGACTTAGATAATAATCAAGTTTAGGACCAGGTCCTTCCCAGGATCTTACACATATATACACTGTAATGATCATTGTAGGTGTAACAAACTGGGGTGACTGATGGGGAATCGTAATGTCAGACTAGAACGCACAATCAAATGTCACATAAAGACTTACATTTTAAACCGTAAATATCTGTAGGGCAAGCCACAATATGTAAGATAAGAGAGAGAGAGAGATAAATACAAAGACAGAGATGGGGGCGAGAGAGAGAGAGAGAGAGAGAGAGAAGGGGCCTGTTATAGAGGCATAGAAGCATGCTGGGGGTGGGTAGGAGGGATTGTTATGGGAACGGAGCACTGGTGGAGGGATGGGGGCTGGAACACTATATGATGGAGACCCAATTATGAACATCTTTGTAATTGTATATCTCACGATGGTATAAAAAAAAACAGTGACCAAGACACAAAGACAGTCCACAGAATGGGAAAGAAAGAATATTCACCCAATCCCATCTGATAAGGGGTTAATATCCAGAATCTATCAGGTACTGGTAGAACTTTACAAGAAAAAAACAGTCAACCCCATCAAAAAATGGGGAGAAGAAATGAACAGAAACTTCGACAAGGAAGAAATTCGAATGCCCAAAAGATATATGAAAAAAATGCTCATCATCATTAATCAATCATCAGAGAGAGATGCAAATCAAAACAACAATGAGATATCATCTCACACCACAGAGACTGGCGCATATCCTAAAGAGCAAGAACAACAAGTGCTGGCGTGGATGTGGGGAGAAAGGGACTCTCATCCATTGGTACAGCCTTTTTGGAAAACAATATGGCCATTCCTCCAAAGACTAGAAATTGAGCTCCCATTGGCCCAGCAATACCACTTCTGAGAATATACCCTGTGAGACCAAAAACACAGTGGAAACACCACCTACACTTCTATGTTCATAGCAGCATTATTCACAATAGCCAGGAACTGGAAACAACCAGAATGCCCGAGAACAGATGACTGAATAAAGAAACTGTGGTACATCTACACAATGGAATACTACACAGTTGTTAGGAAAAATGAAGTTATGAAATTTGCCTATAAATGGATGGCCATGGAGAGGATCATGCAGAGTGAAATAAGTCAGAGGGAAAAGGACAGATATAGAGTGACTACATTTATTTACAGGATATAAAAAAATAGCATGACACCAATATCCAAGGCCAGACAAAACATGGATCAGGAGGTCTTATCAGTGGGTAGACCCTACTGCAGTCAGAGGGAGTCAGAGGTTAGGCAATGCAGAAAAGGAAATGTACTAATAATTATTGTAAATGATAATACCAGCATAGAACTGAGCATTGAAAATAGGCAAAAGGATATACACGATAACCCCTAAATATATGTACTGTAAGCCACAATATGTAAAAGGAGAGAGAGAGGAGAAAGAGAGAGAGAGGAGAGAGGAGAGAGAAGTGAAAATTGCCTGCCATAGATGCAGGCTGGGGGGGAGGGCGGGGGGGGAATCAGGGAAATCAGGGACATTGGTGGTGGGAAATGGGCACTGGTGGAGGGATGGGTGCTGGAACACTGTGTGACTAAAACCCAATATGAACACTTTTGGAACTGTATATCTCCAGTGGTAGAATAAAAAAAAATCAAATGAAAAAATATATAACTGAAGAAAAAACCCACTGACATTTTGACTGAGTTAAATTTATTGGGGCAGGAGTGATTGTACAGCAGGTAGGGTGCTTGTCTTGTACACAGTCAATCCAGGTTTGATTCCCAGCATTCCATGTAGTCACCCAAGCACCACCAGAAGTCATTCCTGAACACAGAGCCTGGAGTAACCCCTGAGAACCGCCAGGTGTGACCCAAAAAGTAAAAATAAAATACAAAGTTTTGTAGGTAAATTTTAGGAAAACAGATACTGAGTACTTCCCTTTTATGAATACATTTATCTATTAACTGAGGTATTTATTGTGTTCAGTAACATTACAAGTTTTATAAATTCTTTTCTTGGGTTGTTTTGTTTTGGGGACAAAATTATCGACAATTATCAGGGGTTACTCCTGGCTCTGTGATCAGGAATTATTCCTGGCAATGCTTGGGGACCATAGGGGATGCTAGGGATGAACCAGGGTTGGCTGCGTGTAAGCCAAACACCCTACCAACTGTATTATCACTCCAGCCCCTATACATCCTTCTTAAAGCTTCATCCTAGGTACTTCATAGCTTCTGTTATTATTTACACCAGGGAGTATATTTTCGGGTAGTTTTTAAATAAGCTGCTTTTGGTATTTAAAAACCACGACAGATGTTTGCATGCAGACCTTATACTGAGCAACCTTCACTAAACTGCTGGTCCAGCCCTCTACTTTGTTGTTGCTGTTACTGACCCCACACACACAGAGATGACTATAATTTTGTTTAAAATAAAAAATATTTTAAATATAAAATCTTTCTCTGAGGACATGTATGGAAAATCCATAAAACTTCTGAAGAAACAATTTGAGCTATGGTTACAGTCATGGGATAATAACCTGCTATTTTTTAATGTATTTTTATTGTTTTGGGGGTCACATCTGGTGTGCTCAGGGGTTAATCCTAGTGGCTCTGCACTCAGAAATTACTCCTGGTGGTGCTTGAGGACCATATGGGATTCTGGGGATAGAACCTGGGTCAGTCACAGTCAAGGCAAATGCCCACCCCACTGGACTCTCACTCTGGCCCTAATAACTCACTTTAGAAAATAAGTGATTATGAAAGAACTGTATGAAGATACTAAATTGACAAGTGTTTACGTGAAGTGATAATGACTGGAAGAGAAACAGACTTCATCTATAATGTTTGCATTTGAGATGGGTGCTGGAACACTGTATGACTGAAACACAATCAGGAACAGCTTTGTAACTGTATATCTCACGGTGGTATAAGATTTTAAAAAGTTTGCATTTGATAACACTTTCTTATGTAACAAAAACATTTAAAACAAACATTTTATTGTGTTTTTGTTCTACAGGCTATACCTGGCAGTGTTCAAGGATCACTCCTGATGGTGTCTGGGCCACCCTGCCCATTCTACTCTTACTCCTGCCCAAAGAATTTTAAAGGAAAAAGCAAGCATCTGAGACTTACAAATACAGATTTTAAGAGATTAATTATTACTTTTAACATTACCAATATAGCAGGAAGTTTCCCCCTTCATAATCTAGACCAGAGAACTTACTGTTTGGCAAAAACATTATTATTCTAAATACATAATCTTATATAACTAAAACTGCTAAGAAAAAAAATCATCAGACAGGCCATACCATGCAGAGACTCAAACTCATTGGGGAGAGCTGCCATCTGACTCTCCCCTAGCTCAGCTGACCATGAGGCTCCCAGGAGAAAAGACAGGTTTTGGGTGTTGGCCCATGACCTCTGTGGGGACTTGGAAGCAGCTGGATGAGACTCGCTCACCATAACAGCCTCCATTTTTGCAGTCCGGACACGACAGCACATCAGGATTCACCCAGGAGAGACCCTGATCTCAAGACCAGATTAACAGAGCAGCTGAGTTCAAGCCCAGGTAGGCAGCTCTTGGCAAAAGTCACTGGGCATTCGTGAGATGGTGCTGGGGTCCCTCTTTCCCCTCTCTAACTCGTCCTGGTGGTCCAGTGGCTCTGCCCATTAACTGCCCCAGGGCAACAGGCCATACTATGCAGACTCCAATGCATCGGGAGAGCTGCCATCTGGCTCTCCCCAGTCATGGGGCCCCTTTGCAGCTGCGTGGTACATCAAACAAGTAGAACCAATCATGTCCTAGAACATACATACTACAATCTACAATGTGTAAGAAAGGGAAGTGAGGAGAGAGAGAGAGAGAGAGAGAGAGAGAGAGAGAGAGAGAGAGAGAGAAGGAAAGAAAGGAGATAAAGAACCTGCCATAGAGGCAGGCTGGGGGAAGAGGAGGGAAGTGGGGACATTGGTGATGGGAAATGGACACAGGTGGAGGGATGGGTGTTGGAACACTGTATAACCAAAACTCAAACATGAACATCTTGTAATTGTATATCTAAAGGTGGTATAATAATTTAAAAAATCATCTAAGGTCTGCCACATGCAAGAGCTGAACTGTTATAGCATAAATTTACATAATCACAATAATTTTAAATGACTGTTGTAGTTACTGTCTTGTAATCAAGGTAATACGTATCTCCAAGAAAGTACTTTGCTCAAGATACTTTGCAGCAAAGCCAAATCTGACTCTCAAACCAGATAACTTTTTATCGTGTGATTTACTGATGTGACAATAAGCATTCTCCCACTGCCATAAATGATGAGAATTGATTCTAGAGGAAAACAGATGATGAGCATAAAAAAAATGGGAGCCATTGCTCTGACCACTGGAGCAAATACGTTGCATGTTGGAGTCCTAAGTTTGATCTCTCATACCATAGTGTCGAGAGCACTGCCAGGAGAGCCCCCTCAGACCTGAGCAATGCTAGGTATGGGGGTCACATTCTGACTGTAGTGGTCACTGGGTCCACACTGCCAGAGCTGGCTAATACACTGTTTTGTGGGGTTTATGAGGGCTGTACTGCTTTAGTTGTAGTTCTTAAGTTAGAGAGGCTGGAGGTAGCACAGGGGTTGCCACTTGTCCTACATGCGGGTGACCCGGATTCAATTCTTGGCACTGCATGATCCCCTAAGCATCACAGGGAGAAATCCTGAGCAGAGCCAGGAATAGCCACCAAGCACTATTGGGTGTGACCCAAAACTTAAGAGCAGAGAAGGGAAGGGGAGAGTAAGGGAGGATGAAAGAGGAGGAATCTCATGTATCTAAAAAGGAAAAAAAAAAATACGGCCCTGGAGACTCCAACCCACACCGTTCTGTGATTACCAACTTCCTGACAGAGGGACTCTGGAAAACCAGTTCCAGTCAGCTCCAGGAGCATACTCAGTGAATAGAAGCTTGCCTTACTTTTCTCATGCACACCCGACACATTATTAACTTAAATGCTCTCTAAGTGCATAATTAGATGCTAGTGAAACAAGCGATGTGTCAGCGAGATCTTAAAGACACCCTCTCACCCAGGGTGAGGAGTCTAAGGGATTAGCCACATTCCTCTCATGAAGGAGCTCTGGATCTAGATCTGGCACCACTGTCCCTAGCAGCACTGGGAGCAATCCCTGAGTGACAAGCCAGGAATAGCCCCCAGAAACTACCAGGTGTGGCCCTCCCCCCAAAATATCTTATCCACAAACTGCATGGCTCATTGAGAGCACCCACGTTCATGTTTTGGGTACATACTAGCTCTTCAACAAATTACCATTTTCTACATCAGAGTTCCCAAGTTATTTGGCATATCACAACTTTTCAGAAAAAAAATTACTCAGCACTGAATTTGGGAGACAGTTTAAAGGGCTGGAGCCCTGGTTCAAACCCCAGGACCACTGAGCTGGGAGTAGCACTTGAGCATAGGTGGTGGTACCCTTCGTAAATATGAATTTTTCTTTTTGAGTCACACCCAGCAACGCTCAGTGGTTATTCCTTTGCTCAGGAATTACTCCTGGCAGTGCTCAGGAGCCCATATGGGATGCTGGAGATCGGACCCAGATTGGCTGCATGCAAGGCAAATGCCCTACCTGCTGTGCTATTGCTTCGGCCCTCTAAATCACCTGATCACTTGAATCCCGTTATTCATTGATTTGCTCAAGCGGGCACCAGTAACATTTCCATTGGACCCTATCACGTGCCAATGTAGCCCAATGGCATCTGGTTGATTCAGGAATATGAAGAGCCTCAAACTGCTCCTTCAGAGTCTTGACAAGGAAGTCTGACCATCTTGTATGTGGGCGGCCATGTGATCTTTTGACATCCCATGGGATCCAGTCAGTAACGGCTCTAGTCCAGCGGTCATCTCCAAATCGCATTACATGTCCAGCCCATCTGATTTTCAATGCCTTGGCAAACGAGATAGCGTCCCTGATTCTGGAATAGCGATGGAGGTCCGAACTCCGAATTCCTTCTCTCACTTGAGTGACGCGTGATATTCCAAGCATAGCTCTTTCGATTCCTCTCTGGGAGACCTGAATAGCATTCTCATCCTGCTTTTGTAGGGCCCAGGTCTCTGAGGCGTATGTTAATGCAGGGAGAACGGTGGAGTCAAAGAGATGTGCCTGGAGCCGGAGGTTCTTTGTCCTTTTAGCTATTTCTTCGATGCCTTTGAAGGCATTCCATGCAGCTCTCTTCCTCCTGCGCAGCTCAGGTTTTAGGTCGTTTATCATGTTGACTTCTCGACCTAGGTACACATAACTGCTGCATTCAGAGATGTCTGTTCCATTGAGAGTGAATGGGGCCTCTGGAACTAGTTCATTTTTTCATAAACATAGTTTTCTTTAGATTCAGCTGTAGACCTATCTTTCCACATTCTCAGTTGAAGTCAGCCAGCATTTGTGCTGCTTGGCTAATGTTTGGTGTTATTAGAACGATGTCATCAGTGAAGCAGAGGTGGTGTAGTTGCCAACCATCTATTTTCACTCTCATTCCTTCCCATTCTAATTGTCGCATGATGTTCTCGAGGGTGGCGCTGAAGAGTTTTGGTGAAATGGTATCACCCTGTCGAACCCCTCTTTTGACATCAATGATCACTTCCTTGTAGAATGGTGAGATCCTGGTGGTGAATCCGTAATACAGCTCATGAAGGATCTTGGTGCATTGGGTTTGAATGCCCTGTTTGGCTAGGGCTTCGATGACTGCTTCAGTCTCCACAAAATCAAAGGCTTTCTTTAAATCAATGAACGTTGAGACAGAGCTGCATCTTGTACTCCCTACAAACCTCAATGAGCTTGGTTACCATGTGGATATGGTCGATTGTGTTGAATCCTTTCCAGAAGCCAGCTTGCTCGCATGGTTGTCCTTCATCTAGTGTTCTGCCAATCCTGTTCAGAATGACTCGAGTGAACAGCTTGTAGATGATGGACAACAGGCAGATGGGGCGATAGTTGCCGATGCCGTGAATGTCTCCCTTTTTTGAACAAAACTGTCCTGCTGGTTTTCCATTGGGAGGGCACCTTGCATTCGGACAGGTAGCATGTGAAGAGCCAAGCTAGTGTATTGATGAGTACTGATGGCAGATTCTTCAGGTGTTCGGTTCTTTGTCTGAGCCTGGTGCTGTTCCCTTCTTTACGACGAAATGGCATGTCGGATTTCAGAAGAGAGAACGTTGGGAATGACATATCCATCCTGTGGAATTTGGTATGTGGGCAGGTGGACCTTTTGTTTGGCTCAAGTACTTAAAATGCAAAGTTTCCCCCTTTTTTTGTCTGTGTGGGGTTAAGGTGAACTATTTTTTATGGATTTTAAAAAATATTATTTCAGAGCCAGAGAAAGTTGCTTGCTTTGCACCTGCCCAACTCTGGTCCAAATCTAACACAAGTACACCACACCCTGAGTACTGTCAGGAGTGATCCTTGAACACGTCTAGATCGTACAACAGTAAGGATGCTTGCTTTTTATGCAGCCAAACTGGGTTTTATCCCTCGCACCATATATGGTAGCTCAATCACTGCCAGGAGTGATCCCTGAGTGTAGAGCCAATTTCATTAGTCACACGAAATACTAAATTAGACTGTCCGACTAAAAACTATGATAGCTTTAGGAGAAAATAAGATTGACTCTATATGACTTTTTTAAAAAGAAGCAATAAAAAAGTTAAAATATTCAACATGCTAAGGATGTGGCACAGTACTAGAGCATACCTCACATGCACATGTATGTGTATATAATCTCAAAAACCAGTTAACTCTTTGTTACACAGTGCATGGGAATGGGAGTGGGGTAATGAAGAGGTCAAATAAACATGGAGTATCTCCAAATAAGTTTTCAACTCAGATCAGAATGACATTTTGTCAAAATTTTACGAACAATGAACCGATTGTAGCAGAAACCTGGGGTTCAGGAAGTGGAAACGATTATGGCTTTCAAAGGTGACATTGGCACTCATGCCCTGCTCGAAGCACGTGCCATGAGGAAGGATTCTCAGTCTAGAAAGAAAAAGACTGTCTATGGCCATACCACCCTGAATGCACCTGATCTTGTCTGATCTCGAAAGCTAAGCAGGGTCAGGCCTGGTTAGTATTTGGATAGAAAGATGGGGCTGGAGTGATAGCACAGCAGCTTAGGGAGTTTGGCTTGCATGCGGCCTACCTGGGCTCAATCCCCAGCTTCCCATATGGTCCCTGAGCTCTGCCAGGAGTAATTCCTGAGTGAAGAGCCAGGAGTAACTACTGAGTGTTGCTGGGTGTGACCCAAAAAAAAAAAAAAAAGGCAAAAAGAAAGACTGACTCACCATTTACAGAGAAAGGAATGCTGGAAAGATGCTGTGCCTGCTGCAAATTTTAGTGGTACAAGATGTTAGAACATAGACATAAAAGTTTGGAATTGAAACTTTCTCTGTGACCAGGGATGTGGCTAGGTGTTAAGTCTATGCCTTGAATGTGAGACCCTAGACATAATACCTAACACGTGAAAAAAAAAAAAAAAAAGCAAAAATAAAAACAAAAAAAACAAACTTCAAAATTTAAGGCTGAATTTCTGTACCATAACTCGGTGAGGTATGGTGATCTAGATGCACTTAACCAATTCAAGAGGTTAAGTGAAAAGAAGAAATGAAAAGGATCTGTGGACAGCAGGAATGTAACTAGGACAAGTTTATACACTCTACTTGCCAGTGCCTTTTGTTTTTGTTTCAATGTTTTGTTTTCCTGTAGGTTTTATCTCAGTGTCCTGATGGAACAATGCATCATGTATTATAAGATCTGGGCTGCGAGATGCTTACTTTTTTTGGGAAAAAAAAAAACAGACTCTTAATCTACTAAATGAGTAGCACTACAAGCACCTATAATAAGGTAAGGTGAAGCTTGCTTCTAGGTACAAAGGTTTACTGTATTCATCCATGGGAGATTCAATTCAGAGCTGGTTTGGGTAAGACTGTTTTTGTGGTTTAAAGAAAAATTTCCAGGGTGGAGAGAATGCAATGGGCTGAGGGCACACAGAACCACCTGGTCCCCAGAGCACTGCCAAGAGCAAATTCTAAGTAGAGTCACAAGAAGCTCCTAGTATGAAGGTGCGTTCACCAAATGAAAAATAAACAAACAAAAAATGAAAATGAAACCTCTACTGGTTTTCTCTTGCTAGGTTTAAAAGTTTGAACAATCACAGCTGCAGGACAGTTGACACAGCCTTGAATGTCCTTTCCAATTACGATGTCTCTTCTAGTATTCCAGAACTTACTGTACTCAGAGAAAAACTAATCATGCTAAACTCTAAATATCTGCAGGGCTAGCCACAATGTGTAAAATAAGAGGGAGAGAGATGCAGAGACAGAGAGAGAGATAGAGAGAAAAAGAGAGGAAACTGGGGTACCTGCTATTAAGGCGGCCTGGGGGACGGGAGGGAGGGGGTACATTGGTGGTGGAAATGGGGCACTGGTGGAGGGATGGGTGCTGGTATACTGTACTACCAAGAACCAATTATGAACACCTTTGTAACTGTATGTTTCACGGTGGTATAATAAAAAAAAAAAAAAAAAAAATAAAAAAAAAAGAAAAACTAATCATGCTCCCAGACTACCTAGAAGGAAACTCACCTTTGGTTCCATATACAGACCTGTGGCTTGGATGGTTGAAGATGAGAGGAAATACATTCTTTTTTTATTTTGTTTTGGAGGCTCCCATGTCTGTCCTGCCTCTAGTGTAGCGCTTTTCCTTTCACTGCCAGCTTTCCAGCCTGTATTTCCCCTGTATACCAAATAGTCTACGAAAACAGGGACTGAGTATTGCAGGAGTTGGCACTATCTCCTATCAGTCAATAAGTATTTGCTAAATGAAAACCACTGAAGCCTGGAGACACACTCTAGAGTGGAAATGCACACACACACACACACACACAAATTTCTTGGCTTTCAACTTTATAACTACTATTCTAACTCTGAGTTAAACATTCTCTGTACTAAAAATGTTTTTTCTAAGTTTGCTCCCTGACAGGCAATAAAAGTAAAAATGAACTAAAACCTCTTCCAGCATTTGGTAATACATACATAGGTACAAAGCACAGTTAAAATAAAAAGACTGATTTTATTTTTGGCAGGACTAGGGTTAATCCCAGGGATTCATAATGTAAGGCATGTTTTACTGCTAAACCATATCCCCAACCCCAAATCTGATTTTCAAATGAGCACATCAGAATTTGTAAGTGCAAATGAAATTAGTTACCTTAAATGTACTCTGACAAGTTACTCACTCAAATACAGCAATCAATTAATAATATGTCTCTAACTTAAAGTAAAACCAAATTAGTTTAAAATAGAAGCAACACATATTTACTAAACTTAAACCAGAAATCATAAAAAGGAAAAGGGACTGATGCACAGTAAAGATTTACTACTTTATCATGGATAACTGTAATTCTCAGTCTTCTTGCTTTAAACAGTGTATGTGTGTGTATATGCATATATACGTGTGTATCTTCTTTATAAAAAAAACAGTAATTATATATGGTAGGCTGTTTCTTTTATATAATAATGTATAACCGTCTTGCTATATGCTTTGCACATACATAAATTTGTCTGGTGGTTAATTTTATTTATTCAAGCAATGAAACCCTGCTGGATATTGAAGTTAGTTACCCTTAACTATAAAACAAAAATAAAAACACCCCCCCCACTCCCGCAAAATTCAGGTAGTTAAATTTTTGAGAACACAGTTGTATTCTCATAATATATTTCTGGGAGTAAATTTTTTGTAACAAAGTTTAATGTGGTTGATTTGTATTCATCTTGTTCTCTTTATAGATTTCCATGCTTCCAGTAATAGTTATCAATGCACACAGTAAAAAGTCAATGAGGAGGTTATTAAAGGAATGTCACTTAATGACTGAGAACATGTCTCTCAAGTGTGAAGTCCTGGTTTGATCTCCAGCACCACTTAAAAAAAATGTAAAGGGTTGGGGAGAAAGTTTAGTAATTTAAGTGCGAGATCAAGTCAGGTAATACTATTTCAAAACTTTTGTTTTTGGTTTTTGGGTTACATCTGGCTGTGCTTACTCCTGGTTCTGTGCTTAGGGATCACTCCTAGCAGGCTCATGGGACCAAAGTGCCAGCTATCAAATCCACTGTACTGTTTTGAAGTCTGACAATTTAACAATGTGACAGTTTTCAAGTGACTCAAAGTGAACTCAGTTATAATAGAAAATTTAAAACTGTCAAAGGCAATTGGCCCATTTCCAAACTAAGTACATAACTTCTCCCCAAAACAACCAATGGGATGGAGAGATAGTAACGGGGGATTAAAGTACTTGCTTTGAATGTGGCTGACTCTGGTCCGATCCCTAGCACCACCTACAGCTAAGTCTGACCTGGAGTGATCCTTGAGCACAGAGCCAGGAGTAGCTCCTGAGCGCTGCCTGGTGTGGCCCAAACCTACTCCCCTCCTACCCCATACACATTGTAAAAAACAACAACTTTGAGAAGGATAAATAAAGCTAGATGCTGCTGCTTTCTTCCTTCTGATGCTTCCTGTGGTGCTAGGGACCGAACCCAGGGTCTTATACAGGTGATGCTGTGCTCTACCACTGAAATACATCACTCCCCCAAGACAATGCTTTCTTAGGAGACAACATATTGAAACATTATTTCATTCACACACACACACACACACACACACACACACGAAAGTCTCAACAGCTGAGTAAAGCAGTTCATTTTATGATGATGATGATGATGATGATGATGATGATGATGATGATGATGATGGGTGTCTCCCAACCAGTCCTTAGGGGGCCGCGGGACACACCAGCAACACTCGATCAGTCAGCTTGGATATTTAGTGCCCAGGCTTGTGAATTCCATGATGATCAGGCCTAGAGGTACTGTAGATTTTGCAGGGCCAGGCAGTGTTGGGGACCAAACTGCAAGGCATGTCTCCTAACCACTGAGCTACCTCCCTGGCCCCTAAATTCATTTTAAATAGCTGTACCAGTTCACCTAAAACTTTAATAATACTTGGAGCATCACTTAAATGACATTTCACAAACATT
The DNA here is from genome assembly GCA_021461705.1 of Cryptotis parvus. Lineage (NCBI taxonomy): Eukaryota > Metazoa > Chordata > Mammalia > Eulipotyphla > Soricidae > Cryptotis > Cryptotis parvus. The sequence continues at coordinate 25,103 of JAJIBD010008573.1, read as the reverse complement.
AACTTTCAAATTTTTATTCCAATGCTAAAAATATAGATATTATTTATTACATTCTTGGATGAGGAAATGGGAGATGTGGAGAAGATAAACGATTTGCCCAAACTAATACAACTGGTGAAAGGTAGAATCAAGGTATCAATACAGATATTTAACTTCAAACACATTTTAAATTAAATTGTGTGGGGGCAACAGTTGCAGTGCCAAGGTGTGCAGTGACAGGGTTCAAGCTCAAGAGTTCTTTTATTTCTTGAGCCATAGCCAGTGGTACTCAGGATTTACTTCTGGCTCTGTGTTCATCATTCCTAGCAGTGCTCAGGGGACCATATATGCGGTGCCAGGGACTGAACCTGGGCCAGCTGTGTGTAAGGCAATAGTCTTACCCACTGTACTATCTCTTTGGCCCCTCTTTTCATTTTCTGACACAGCCAAGTAGCACCTTCTATGATTCTTAAATTATCATTATGGTATTGTTCAACTACTAACTTATAATTAAACCTGTGTGTTTGTTGGTACAGTGCCAGGGATGCAATCCAGGGCCTCATACATCTGAGGCATGAGTTCTACCACTAAGCTGTATTTTCAAATTCATTTTTTTTACTGATCTCTACCACTACCATTAAATGATTCCTCTCTTTAGTCAATCTGGAAGTGAATTGGACAAAACTGGAGGTACTGTTAATAGACAGGCTCATTTATATTGAGAAAAGCTGGCAGTAACTATAAAAACCCATTTATTCAATTTGAATAAAGTCAGTATTGACACTAGACGTCACATTTAAAGACACTTGATAGGCAAGTGACTCATATTTTTACAATATCCATAGTAAAAGGGATAAAAATTAAGAGCAGTAAGTTAAATAAAAGGCAAATATAACTGAAAAAAATAGCTCCATGTTTTCTTTTAAACTGCAAAGAATACCAAATACTAGGTTGCATAAGGAGTCATTTCAAGAAAAAACTATTAACAATCCTATAGTGGTAGAATCAGCATTAAGAATTTCAATGATATCCAACTCAAAATGTATAGGAGAGTAAAGTTATTTTATTAAATCATGCACATCACGTGTGTTAGTGCAAATAGTTTAATCTGTACTCCAGAAATTCTATTGTACTTTATATCTTTACAAAATAGATTTAAAACAATTATTTACTTTAAAAAATGTAATTCTGAAGTTAAGCATTTCAGAACAATATTTGCAATAACGTATATACAAGAGGTACTGGGTACCACTGGCATATTAGCACTCTGTGGTGGAGTGGCTTCCTGCAACAGAAAACGATGAAATGACGATATGTGACAGCATTTTCTACAAGTCACTTATGACTAATTCCTCCATAAATCTAGTGATCCTTCCAGTAACAAATATCAAATAGCTTAAAATATAACCTTTAAAGTATAAACAACAACTGCCAAACATCACAAGGCAAATTTTATCCTAAATTTCTATTTCAATATTTGGTTGGGCCTGTGGATTTCCACAGAACTTTCAAGCCAAATCACTGACACTCCCTCCCTGACTGAAAATTTTCACTGACTAAAAGCTTTTTGCCACGTGAAACTTTAGGATATTCTATGACCTAAATAACCTTTATTTATATAATTATGGTGCTGCACAAAACCGTAACTAAACTTTCACTTCTGTGTTGTACATTTGCAACATCAAGCAGTGTTTAGGTGCTTTGCTTCACTGTGCATGGAACACTATCAATCTCGGGAATAGTGCTTCTCGTTAACAGAATTTCCCAATTAACAACAATAAAAAAGAAAATAACCATTTGCATAGCCAATCAGAAAATCTGTTGGTAGGTAGCAACAGTTCACCTTAAACATGAATTAGCTTTGGATTACCATAACCAAATTAAGTCAGTAAAAACTTATCTAAAGAGATATTAATTCTTTCTTCAATTAAACATGCTTGGAGGAAGAGATGACAGAAAAAAAAACATGCTTTCTAAAATGCTGTATATGAGAAAGTTGACTTTTAAAAGAAAATATCTCTTTACATGAGGTTTCATAAATTACATTCCAATCGACTCAACAGTTTGGTTTACTGCACTTAAATTGTAGAATTACTATGATTTTCCTCCCAGAAATACTTCATTTTCCTCAAGAAAATATGCACTCTCATAGGTTTTTCAGATGTCTTCCATATTGTCAAGTCACATTAAGGCTGATCAAGCGTGCACAGAGTCCCCAAATTATCACTAGAACAGAATATTTTCCAAGTGTTTTTCTTCTAAAACAAAAACAAAAACAAAAAACCGACGTAATAGTCGTCTCTAAGTCTTGTTCCCAATAGCTCAGTGGTTTTATAACAAGTAAAAATGGCGTAAATATGTAAAAAATATATATATATATATGTGTGTGTATATATTCCAAACTGATAGGCACTGAGCACACAGGGCCGGCCTTCCCATGTACATATTTGCTGTTTGGTTTGGGTAGTTACCAAATCAAAAAAAATCAATTATCTGGCCATTAGAATTCAGAGTAAATTTCCCATAAATTTAATGTTATAAATAATCTGGTGTACCAAGAAGCCTACTTTAGGCCACCATAATGTTCAGAATCTCAACATACTAATTTAAAAATTACATGAAAAATTGCAAGCAAATTATTGCTCACAGTAGAATAAAGTCACAACTTTATATCCTCTTTATAGACAGTTACATTTTATATAATTTAAAGCAATGACCCTACAGCTGTATTCTTGCACTTCTGCTGTTTTAAGAGGTAAAAAGGAAGAAAATGGTTCTGTCTGTCCCCAGCATGAGTGTGATGCCGGCTTCTAGAGGGAGGGCGGTGTGCGGACTCAAGAAACGCTCTCATGGAGAAGCTCTGGCCAGACCTGGCACGTACAGCACGATGGCTGTCACCGCTACCAGGGCCGCCAACATGGGCATCCAGGGCCAGGGTTTCTGTGTGGAAAGAAATCAAGAATCAATATCACATTTTCCCCTCTCTTTCCATACCTACTAACCGTTTGGTTCCAGAGTCCCGAATACTTAATAGAATATCAGAAAAATCTTTTCTTCACATGAGAACAATTTTTTAAAAAGAAAAGAAGAGAAGGTGAAGGAGCATAAGTGTGAAGAGAACTGCAACAGCACGAATTCTTTTCAAGGACCACCATGGGGAAGTCTGATATATCTTGGGAAAGTCTCAGGCTATTTTCAATTTTACTGTAGTTTGAAACCAAGCATTGGTTTAAAAGAAACCCTCTAGCTTCCATCTGCTTTATCCACTCCAGTATCCATGTATTATTACAACTAACTTGTATACATAGAAGCTTGGAGTCTGTTTCTGTCTAAAATGTTGATTTCTTGATGAAAACCAGACTCACGTGTTGGGGTAGTTTTATGTAAGAGGCTGGTAAGGTGATAGGATAAAAATGATCTAAGATTTGATTTTCTATTTTGAAGTCACAGAAGACAAAAATCAGATTAAGATCAAACAGCTGTTACTAGGGAACCGGCCTGTCTGATTCTTTTAATAAAGATCATGCCCAGCACAGTAACACCTTGTGGTCATCTCATTTAATAACAGCAGTGTTCATACCCTTCTCTATCACAATGGAGGAAAACACTTAACTGCAAAGTCAGAAACAGGCTGATGAATATGACCAGAGCTGGCTGTGGTCTTCACACATGCTTTCCCAATGTGCCTACGTGCTGGAACAAGTGTGATGGACTGCTTGCTCCTAGTTAACTTTAGGGGGCTTTGAAATATCTCTCTGCTCTGAGGGACAGCTTTATTTTCACAAATGTTTGAAAGTCTTACTGAATCTAACTTGGCTTTTTTTGGTTTGGTTTTGGACCAAATCTGGCTATGCTCAGGGCTTATTCCTGGCTCTCTGCACTCAGGGATCACTTCTGGCAGGCTCATGGTACCATATGGATTGCTGAGGACTGAGCGCAGGTCGGCAGTGTGAAGGCAAGCATTCTATCCACTGAACTATTTCTCTAGCCCCAAAGGATGACCTTTTAAAGAAGTTTCGATGTTGAGATCAGGGCAGAGAAAGATAAAGATAGAGTCTATATGTTCATATTAAGTGCAAACTGGGTCTGGGATTCAGAATACTAATCTTACTCTCTTTCAGCTTTATAGTTACTGCAAAAACAGACAAAAGTTGAAACAACGAAATTCTACACTATGGAAAAGAAAAGGGAAGGGAAGAGAAGGAAAGCTGGCTTAAAACTTCAGAGGCAAACTCTTCATTTCTTATTCAAATCTGATTAAACACAGAGTTAGGAAAGGGAGACTAATATTGCAGTAAATTGTAATTTACTCCAGTTTGCTAAAGACAAAGACTCTATTAAAGGTAGTATGGTGGTTAGGTTGGAATTAATCCATGGTTAGCATTACTACAAAAGAAACAAGACAAAATGTTATGTAATTAGTTGATTGTTCAGTTAGTTCATATGACACAATACACGACATACTAAATGAAGGGTTTGCTTCAGGTAACAAAATACCTGTGTGGTTTTGCCATGCACTATATTACAAATATGGCACAAACAGGTGACGGGACAAACAAACAAGGACTCAACAGTAGTGCTTGTACCTTTCTCTACCACAATGGACCGAAACACCAAAACAGGAAAGCCAGGAATAGGCCGATGAATACGGCTGGGACGGGTTGTAATATGGAAGGCTAAAGAAGGGAAGGGATATTAAAATCATTTTTATGCTATAAAAAATCAGATAAGATGATTTAGACCCTGGGGGGAGGGATGAAAGGGAACAGGGGAGAGGGTTAAAACTGAGGTAAAGAATAATAGAACTCAGGTTTACACTGATTCAAACATTGTTTTGAAAGACATCTTAACAATCCAGAATGATGGACTGTACTCTCTAAGCTGGCAAAACTAGCAATTTCATAGGAACAAATGGAGGATATGGAATGTGGGTGTTACTAACACCTTAACGAAATACAGCCTGTCAAGACAGAGCAAGGTTAGCACTTCACCAACTGATGTTCTGCTTGACACTATTTTTGTTTCATACTTAAAATCCATTATCTGACAATGTACTCTACTGAAAATGTCTAAAGTCTCTTTTATTCCTTCATCCAAACCTCTCTTTTTTAAATTAAAACTCTTGCCTGATATGGTATTGCTTTCACGTCAAACATAAACGCTCTGTGGGATATGCTAAATCAAGCAAGAATCTGCCACAAAGTGTGATAAACAGTTGTTATAGAAAGATACTTGAATCGCAGGGCTTTTTGTTACCAGAATACAATATTTTTAATTAGAAGGAAATTATTAAAATTAAATACCAGTAACAATTATAGACCTCATTCCCGTGACCTGATGGAATGGTTTGAGGCTCTTTATGTTCCTGGAGCAAGCAGATGCCCTTGGGCTCTACTAGCATGAGACAGGACATATGGAAATGTTACTGGTGCCCGCTCGAGCAAATCGATGATAAATGGGAAGACAGTGATACAGTGATACAGACAGTGAATATTAATACAAAGTATAATTTTAGTACCATAGTATTTTAAAGGATATTCACCAATTATTTATATAACTCTAAGTAACAATGGCAAGGTTACTTTTTAAAAAATTCTAAGTAGTACAGGGGCATCCATTCTGATTATGCTAGATATCTTTACAGGTTAATTTAGTAGGAAATAGACTAAAATTTCATAATCAGAGGGATACAAATGAACAAAAAAATGAAAGAAAGAAGTAACCAAACCATTATAACCTTATTTCATAAGCGATTTAGACTACGTATTTTTAAAATAAATATAATTTGGTTTTGCTCAGCATGAATTGTCTGTACCCAAATTAGTCAACTTCTAAGAGGTAGCCACCTAAGCCGTGAGTCTTTAATTTCTAAAAACTAAGACTTTCTTTAGCAAAGGACAGCTGGACACAACTCAAGAGCATTCTATGTGCAACTGTGTCACTGGACGGCCATGCAACATCACTCTGGTACTTGTGCTGCAGGATAAGCGGAGTGCTCTTCCACAGGAAGGTGTGGCTCATGCCCACTGCAGTGTCCAGCCATGACAGGGGTTTGAAACAGGTCAGAGCACAACCAACCACAAGAACATTCATCAGTTAGGGCCCACAAAGGCAATGAGCACCAAAACATACAACACAACATTTATTTAGCATAACATCTTTTTAAAAGACCAGCTGCCTTTCTAATGAATGAAAAACACTATTAAAGTCAATTCATACCAAAATGTTTCACTTGCACACACACACACACACACACACACATACATCCTAACATTAACCCATTAAATATATCCTTACATTTATAGGAGGCTAGAAAGACACTATGGTTTTTAAGAATGTCCTTAGAATATTGTATAAAAAAGGAAAACTAATTGTCTATAATCTGTGATTCAGCAGAATACTAAAGAACCAACATAGACTGCTCTTTCTTAGGTGGATTCCTAGTTGTACACCACTTCATTTTCCAATGGGATAGAAACAAAATGACATCTCAGTGATAGAACTCCAGATTTATCTGGGAAAAACTGAGTTTTTAGATAAATAAGTTTCTTACAATCAAAACTCTTCCCCCAAACTAGTCCTCAGGTTCTTCTAGGGTACAGTTAGAAGGGCAAATTCTTATTACAAATTCTATAAGGAATATAATAATGAAAAAGTTAAACCAAGAAGTTCTTTCTATATGTCTTAGTTTCTCAAGTCAGTAATAAAATTCTCTTAAAAAAAGAAAAAGATCAATGTCAGGGCTCTCACTTGCTTTTCAATCAAAGCTAAGCCAAGTTTGCAGACTTACATTATTATTTCCTTTTTCTCGGAGCAGCTTCAAGTTGTCTTTACATTGTTTGAGCTCATCTGTGATTGATTGTTTTTCCTGCTCAGTCATTTCAAACTTCAACTTCAGTTCTGAGAGTACAGTCTGTGTCTTTTCATACTAAAGGCAAAGAAAAAAGAGTGTGCAGACTCAACTTAAAAAGGGTATGAAGTTATGGTGTTAGTCAGGCTTAGTCACCTGCAATATCAAAGCCAAGCCTTTTTAAAGAAAAGTAAGAATAATTTGCACTAGTAATAAAAGATAAGGCTCTAATGTCAACTTGACTCTGGGTAAGAATTTCTGACTCTGGAGTTCTAAAAAAAACTTAGTTCACCAATTTGTCATCTGTTTCTAATTTAAAGGTCACTTTTCTGAGAGCAGAAAAGTAAGATTTCAAATTCAGTTAAAAAGGAAAAAAAAACTCACCAAGTATTTAAGCCTAATTAAATGGCAAGGTTAGGAAGTTCGACCTTATATCCTGGTAAGCAATGTCAGCCAAATTATTTCAGTTTGGAATTAAAAGTATTAACTACCAGGAATTAGTCCTGGTGGTGTTGGATGGACCATACGGGAGCAGGGGATCAAACCTAGACCGGACAGGCCACATGCAAGCCCTACCCATGTACTATCTCTTCAGCCCCTAAAATCTGTTTGGACTGACACTTTTCTATAGTGACACATGCTACTTTCTGCTCAGGGAAACAGTTCCTTGCATTAAAATTTAACTTAAATGGTCTTGGTAACTTTGGCATATAGGTGAGGACAATGCAAAACAGAGTGTGGTTTGTTCCTATTTTAACTGCCCTACAGGTGAGCATTCCAGGTCAGTCATACTTCTAGCTACTGCAGAAGCATGACTATAAGGCTTCGAGGCAAAAAAGAACAGAGAACGTTCTGATGTTGGTTTTACTTTTGTCTCTGCCCCTACTTCTCCCCTTTGTAGTATCTAAAGGTTTTAGAAGGAAGACAATCCAAGTATTTAAAAATCAATCTATCATCTATCTATTTCTCGATCTATCTATCTCTACCTACCTACCTACCTACCTATCTATCAATCAATCATCTATCTATCTATTGATCCATCCATCCCATCCATCCGGATATTGCATGGGGGTGGCATAGAAGAAAAGATCTTGCTTTCCCCTGTGGTTCCTTTGAGGATAGCACATGAGGATGCAAAGCCACTGGATCCTTTCTGTTTATAATCTAAAGATTCCTCAATAAATGATATCTTTTTAGTGCTTCTGAATAATGTAAAAATCTTGAAGTGATTAAGGGTTAATTATCACCCCAAATATAAATATTAAGAATACAAATGTACATATAAAAAAAATCACACAGGAACTGAGGTGAGGCATTTCCATCAGTAGAGAGGATACCAGACAATGGAATGACAACGTGGGCATGGAGAGGGAAGTGAAATACGAAAGAACTCCCTGTTACCTACACAGGTAGACTGCCAAGGCAAATTCAGTGTACCAAGACTGGTCTCTGCACATTACAAAATAATCAATATTTTGGGGTGAGGCACTTTTTGGGTCACACCTGGCTATGCTCAGGAATAGAGCCAGACTATGCTCCTGGCTCTATACTCAGGAATCACTCCTGGCAGTGCTCGGAGACTACATGGGATGACAGAGATGGAACCCAGATCAACCACGAGCAAGGCAAATGCCCTACCTGATGTACTATTGCTCTGGTGCAAAAATAATCTTAATGACTTATTTTTCTTCCGCTTTAGGTCACATCCAGCTGTACTCAAGGCTTATTCTTAGCTCTGTGTTCAGGAATTCCCTGGCAGTTCTCAGAAGACCATATGTGGTGCTGTGGATCGACTTGGTCCTGGCCATGTGCAAGAAAAGTTCCTTAACCCCTACACTATCTCTCCAGGTCCATGATGTGATTTTTAAACAATAACCAGAAAGTAAATTTTCTCTTGCTTGCTTTTCCCACCATTTTATATTACCCTACCCCTTACACTAAAGCACTGAATCACTTTCTTCATTCCAGGAGACAAGAAGCAGAAAGATAGGAAAGCAGCTCAGTCAGGAAGATCCTGCAGTTTCACTTTCTGCATTAGACTGGGGTGAGACCCTGGGAATTGAGGAAGCCAAATGAATTTGCAGAGAGAACTTGTATGCTCAATGTTTTATGATTTCTCAAATTATGAGTATTTCTGTCAAATTAAAACATATATCTTAAAATAAAATATAAAGATGATATAACCATTATTTTTCTCTTAATACTGAAGAATAAAATTTATTTTTCTCATGAAATTTTTAAAATAAATGTTCAAATAAAAGCTATCACACATATAAAATTGCTGGAAGAAAGATCACTCGTAGCTTTAGTTTCATGCTTGCTTTGATATTATTTTTACTCCATCTTTCTAACTCAGAGGTGAGAAATGATCTCAGTTTCTGAATAAGAGGGTAATACCATAGCACATCACCAACACCTTTGGTTTTTCTTTATAAAAATAATAAAAACTGAATTGGCTTGGTTTGCAGTAGCTTGTTACAGCGTTGACAATACAAAGATATAGAGTACATTAACCATGACTTCATAAGAGAAAGAACAAAGGGGGAAGTGTCAAGAAAAAATATATATGCATTAATAAAAGGCAACAATTAATTTGCAGTAGATCACACAGATCTAAGAACCTGAATAAAAAACAATTATAGTCATAGACAGTCATCTAACATGTTGAGATCAGGACAAACAGAAAGAGAAGCAATTCTATATTTATAAAGGAGTATGATGAACTAGACATCATTTCACAATGGCAAACACTGAACAAGATAGAAAAGAAACATACTGACAAGATCAGACATATTTTTAAATGTACTGCATTTAATGCAATCCAAGGGCTATCAACAATTTAGAAGCTGTGACAACATGCCACTGCCATTCATGTCAACAGTTAATGCAGCGTGTACTGATTGCTCAGAGACCAAAAACAGGCAAACAAATAATGCAACGGAACAGCTAAAGCATTCAGAGTAACATACAGTAAAGTCATCTTCCAACCAAAGCATTCTTCCTGGACTCTGAAAGAATCATGGCACATGGACTGGAAGGACACAAAGTGCTTATAGTACGAAATACTAGGATAATTTACTTTGGCACAGAAGTTGTGTTCCAGCTAAATAAAATGAGATTTTCCTCGAAACACAGATCTTCAGCAAAAAGGTAAAAACAAACATATTACAAAAAGCAGTACGTCCACATATAAATAAAAATGTTACAATTTTTGTCTTCAGAAACAAATAAGGAGACAGAAGAACAGTAATTATTTCCAAGGTCAGGATACTACAAGGAAAAGGAAAAGTGCAAAGAAAAATTACTGATGAAACAGATCTTGTGAAAACAATTTTAGGAAAACTCATTACTAAACATAAAGTGCTGTCTTTGACTTCCTTCTATTTATAACAAATCCTTCACTTAAAAGGGTTTATGGTTATAAAGGTAGGCCCTGACGAGAAGACCAAGCTAAATCAGCCTTCTCTATCTCCCTCCTTTATCCCTATTGGTTAGGTGTCATGTAGAAAATAGCTTAATTTTGGTTAAGACTCACCACAGCTCCTAATACCACACAGTTAACTTCTAGTCAATCCTCACCATTTGTTTGTTTGTTTTTGACTCACAGTGGGTGGTGCCCAGGGCTTATTCCCTGGCTCTGAGATCACTCACTCCTTGGCAGGCCATGTGCAAGGCAAACCACCTATTGCTCTGGCCCCATCCTCAAGATTTTTAACAAGATTTTTTTTTAAAAGAGACCCTAAAGTTTTAAGCAAAATGACATGGAAAGTGTACATGCATAGTTGAGAAGCAGAGGAAAGTTAAAGATCTTACAGCATGTGTGTGACTACCAAGTTACGAGGTAACTTTTAAGTAACATTTCAGACAATTTCACCTGAGGCACTTAGCATTATGATGTGGCCCCAGTTTGCTTTCCAAAAGCATTCTAAGTTAAATATGTTAATTATCTTAAACAGATAAACAATGAGTGATCTGGCTTCTCATAGATCAATGAACTGGTAGAGGAAAATGTTTAAGATAAGTCTGCATATTTATATTTTTTAAATATAACCCTACAAATGACTTCTCTATAGAAGGATTGTAATACACAGCGGAAATCATCACAGGTGTTCCAAGTAGCAACTTTGTGACAGGTAATATGACTACTGCTTCCCTTTATTTCTAACTAGCCTGAATATTTCATTTCTTTTTGGCTTTAAGTCCAACCATAATTGGGCTCAGAATGTCTTTTTGCTTTACCTCTTTCTGTACATCCTTTGCTTGGTTTTCAGCCTTACTGAGAAGAGTTTTTAAATCAGCTGAATCCCGAAGATGCTGTTCTTTCAAGGATCCCACTTGATTTTCAAGCTCTTTCCGAGTCATCTGAAGCACGCTGAGATCACTGGTGAGCTCTACACTCTGTTTCTGGGAACTATGAAACAAATATTAATAGATATTAATACCAATTCATATAGAAATCAGACATAGCAAGAAATCCTATTTTTTTTTTCTTTTTTGGGTCACACCCGGCAATGCTCAGGGGTTTCTCCTGGCTCTGCACTCAGGAATCACTCCTGGCGGTGCTCGGGGGACCATATGGGATGCCGGGATCGAACCGGCGGGTGGCCTGGGCCAGTTGCAAGGCAAACGCCCTATCCACTGGGCTATCGCTCCGGCCCGAAATCCTATTTTTATATACCTCAAAAAGAGTAGATTTCAAAGGAAGAAAGAAAAGTGTAAAAAAAAATGAAGAGTAAATGTATTTTCAGTAAGTAAAAGCATTAGATAGAATACTAAATAGATGCAAAGGTTAACAAAGGTTAACATTTTAAACTAGAAGCAGAAGGTGACTAAAGGTATATTTTATTATTTCACACTCTATTAACCATATTATAAAAACATAGGTTTTTGACAAGAAAATTATAGCACATACTTCAACAACTGCTTTTTTCAAAGTGCAAGTTTCTGACAAACAGGATGAGAGACAGAAACTTAGGAGCTGTTGTCAACTCAAGTAATGATAGCCCTACTCAAAGTGAGAAGACATACCAAATTAAGGGGAAAGCATGTGCCAGAAAACCAGGAGGCTCTAGGCCCCAGCTGTGCCATTATTTGTTGAGATTTCAAGCAAGTCTTTTAACAGGGACAATTTCAGACAGGTGGGTAGCATTACCTGAGTTGTTTTGTTTGGGGCCACATCTAGTTGCGTTCAGGGATCCCTTTTGATCTGAGCTCAGGGATTAGTCTTGGTGGTGCTCTGCAGATTATATATTCAGTGCTGAGGGATCAAACCCAGGTCAGCTGCAATCAAAGCAAGTGCCTTACACTACTCACTGTACTATATGGCTCTACAATTGAAAAAAAAAATTCGCTTTCAAACCAATTTCTTTATTGTTTATTATCAATCTCTGACCTGAACAGCTACTTTATATATCTATATACCCTGGGTCACATTGGGGGTCACACCTGGTCATATTCATAGCTTACTACTGACTGGTTCTATGCTTAGGGATTTACACCTGGTGGGGCTTGGGGAAACTATATGGAGTACTGGTGATTGAACCTGGATCTGTCTCATGCAAGGCAAGAACCCTGCCCAGTCTATTATTACTCTGCTCTGAGATTTAACTTTTAGATATGCAGAAAACTCCAGGGGAAGACAATTTCAAGAAATAGTATATAAGCTCCCAAAAGCCATTCTCTGCCTTTCCCACTGTATAGAAGCCCATGTTCTTTCATAAAAATGCATCTCTCTTTCTTTCCCCTCACATTCTTCTAAGTAAATTTCTTTCAATAAAACTGTTTTATTTAATATGTAATAGACCAGCCTATTATAGCCCAGCTGCTGCGGCTGCAAGCGGCTGTGTGGTTCATCAATAAAAGCTGGATTTAGAGATGACTACAAGAGTATGCTACCCACACAGCAGAGCCTAGCAAGCTACCCTTGTTGCATTTGATATGCCAAATACCAGTAACAACTATAGACTTCATTCCCATGACCTGATGGAATGGTTTGAGGCTCTTTATGTTCCTGGAGCAAGCAGGTGCCCTTGGGCTCTACTTGCATGAGACAGGACATATGGAGATATTACTGGTGCCCACTCGAGCAAATCGACGATGAACGGAAGACAGTGATACAGTGAAAACTGTTTTGCTTGACTTAAAAGAATTCAGTGAAAAGAGGTGACAGTTGAAACATTTAAGAAGCCCAGGTAAATAACTTTAGGCAGAGAAGTTTGTTGCAGGACTCCTAAGGGCCGCTGCATCTGCTCTGGATTGCCTCCCGCAAATCACTCCGTAGATAAGGGGGTAGTCTAAATGTGGCAGTTTATCCGACCATGTATGCTGTACTAGCTGGTATAAATATTCTCCCATGCTATCACAATCATCGTGGGACTAGCTAGATCTTACCAGCATATTAGCCTGGCCACGTAGGGACACCTAAGTAATTAGACCAGAGAGAAATGCTGTTTGCTTCCAAACAAACAAGCATGGCTCCCTGATAAAATATAAAACTACAATGAAGTAGAGGAGACTTGTGAAGGCTTGGAGAAATATTTAACTGGCATTGGTGTTGATCTTTGGTACAGTGACATGCCATCTCAGAAACCCCCTTCTCTACATTTCAAAGGCATTCCCGGCTCAAAACATTAGCACAGTAAAGGCCCTAGGTGAGATGCAGGGAGGGATTACCTGAGGGCATTGGACCCTCCCTGCTTTCCATAACAATGGGAGGAAGGTCTGAGTTGTGGGGGGATATAAACTAGCCGATTCCGCTCTCCCTTCCTTCTTCCTTGTGGGATCTCTCCTTGTGAGCGTTCATTCCCCTTGGAAGCTTTTACACGTGGTGGTCGCCATCTTGGCCTACACGTGGCTGGGGTTCTAGCCTGGAATCCTAAGCATCAGGTTTTTCCTTTTGCTGATTTGTATGCCTGAACCTGTGATAAGTAAAGCCTTTTAAAACCGCATCGGATTCCTGAGTGTTCATCCATTCCTCGCCGGCTCGGAGGTAGAAGGGAACTTCGCTTCCCGGCACTGTCAGGGACCCGGCGGAGCGCCCGACATTTGGCGTCCCTGGTGTGGGCACCACGAACATCGTCTGGTCTAATTATCATCGGACAGAGATCATCTGCCTCCGAACCGTGAGTAAAATGATGGATATCTCATGGTATAGATACATTGTATCTTTTATTGGCTCGGAACCATACATAGCCCAGTCTATAAAGTTCCTTTCTGAGAACTACTCTATCTTTTCACAAATCATCTGGGTCCTTGCGATTTTTAAACTGTACCTTTGTGTAAGGACAATGTTAAATAGAGAGAGGGAAGAAAGTAATAAATTGAATGCAATCTTAAGGGACGAGGTTTACTCAGCGATTGAAGAAATAAGTGAGGATCATAAAGCTACAGGTAGACTGGTCTTAAAGCTTGAGGACAGAATTATTAAACAGAGTTTAAAATTTGAAAAGAAATTAGAAGAACAGGAAAGTAAAATGATTAACCAGATTTTAAAATTTGAGGAAAAATTAGAAGAACAGGATTTAAAATTCAAAGAAAAATTAGAAGAACAGGAAAGTAAAATTACTAAACAGGATTTAAAATTTGAAGTAAAGTTTGAAGAACAGAAGAAGGATATCGATAAAATCAGCATTATCTTAGAGGAAGAAATTGACAAACAGAGAGATAGAATAGATGGACAGAAAGAGGAGGTTTGGAAGTTACACATAAGATTGAAAGAACAAAAGGAAGAAACATATAGGAAACTTGAAAACTTAAACCAAGAAATGGATGTGTTACGCAGGGAGATTTCTGATTTCATAACTTATCAATCAGGACCTAGTGCATACCCAATACTGAGGCGTGAACCAACTAAAAGCCGTTCCACAAACACGCCCCAAAACTGTAGACTTGAAAAAGGTGTATACATTCCCAGCAAAAAAATCTAAAAAAGAATTCTAATGTGGCTGATAACTTAGAGGAGGAACAGGAAAACCCAGAGGGAGGCAAATTCCCAAGCTGAAAATCTCTCCAGAGTTAATACCCTCAATGGGGGTAGATGTTCCTCTGCCAGATACCACAAGCTCTGATGAGGAAGAACGGGAGAAACAGATTAGCTCGAGTCAAAGAGCAAAGCGCAGCAATCTTTCTCATGACCAATCTAAAGATAAAGTAAAACCGATTCATGAAGACTTAAAAATTGAGGCAATAACCCCGTTTAGGAAGGCTTGCGACAGGTTTGGAATATCAAGTCCTTATACTTTAAAATATTTAGCTGATTGGAGCGAAAATGATCAGTGGGTATTGGGAGACTTTGAAATGGTAGCCCATACTTGTCTAAACAAATCACAGTACATGCAATGGCATATGTGGTATGCAGATGGGGTTAACCGGGAATATTGACACTTTAAGAGAAAAATAATCAGGCCATACTATAACTTTTGCCATGCTAAAAGGTGAAGGTGAATGGAAAAAGAAAGCAAAACAAGCGACATTACCTGAACCTATTTTAGAATTTGTTCGGGAGACAGCATTAAAAGCGTGGGAAAGAGTAGGTTCCGACCCAGAATTTCTAGGTAGCTATACGAAAATTTACCAGGGTCGTGATGAACCATACTTTGATTTTGTTGGGAGATTATGTGAAACAATCCAAAGACAGATTCAAGACCCAACCACTCAAGAAATCCTAAAACGAAACTTAGCATATGAGAATGCTAATCAAAAATGTCGAGCATTACTATATAGTATTAAGGAAAAGGATGACCTCATGGGGTATCTAAAGGCCTGTAGAAATGTCGGTTTAACCTCCCATAAAACACAGGATGATATAGAGGCTTATCCCATACAGCAGGAGGATCAGGAGAGGGATGAAATGTCAGACAGCTCTAGGGGGGGAGAAACAATAAACTTCAAAGGATAAACAATAATCGGAGAAACTATTCTAATAATCGCAGCTCCACCCCTCGGAGGGCCCCACCTGGACCATGCCCAAGGTGCAGAAAAGGAAAACATTGGGCCAGAGACTATCGGTCTTGGAGGCGAAGTCAGCCTCAGGCTTCATCTGGACAGATAACCTGCTTTAGCTGCAGAAAGAAGGGACACACCCGTAGAGATTGCCCATCTTCTAAAACTATCAATACAGGGCAACATTCTAATAATCCCTTTATAGGAAATGTTACATGGACCCCCTCCCAGGTTCCACAAGCTCCGCAGGCTCAAATAACATCTATGCCTCCCCCTAATGCGGGAAACTGGGTGGGGGGCCAGCCCCAGGCCCAGCTGAATCCAGGGGCACTCTCCTTCATTCCACCTGCCCAGTATCCTCCGAATCAGAATCCACAGAATTATAGTCAATAAATGCTCTCTGGCCTACCCCATCAGGCAGTGGCAGTCTCGACATTCTCTGCCCTAAGACTGTCACAATATACCCAAGTCAGGACCCCTACATGCTAAAAACAGGGATAAAAGGACCTGCTCCCCAGGTAGTATGGGTTTAATTCAGGGAGCGATTGGCTGAAATTTAAGGGAATTATGGTGCATTTCGGACTTCTGGATCCTGAATCTCATGGAGAGATAATACTGTCAATATCTGTGCCAACTAAATGGACTTTTAAAAAAGGGGAACCACTTGCTAAACTATTATTATTTTTTGAGGATCCGTGTAGTCAGTCCGTACACCCCTACAGCTGGTGGCTTAAACAGTACCAACCATTCTGCCAACTTCATTGTTGGTTATGCGGCCACACAGAACCAAGCCCACCAGCCACCTGCTAACTATCTAGTTGGGTACACTGCCAGAATTTCTCAGGCCAAGCGGCCGGTTATACCCATCGAAATTTATAAAAGGAAATTCAAAGGCATGTTGGATACAGGGGCAGACATATCCATAATCTCCACCAAGTATTGGCCCTCTAACTGGGCCCCTAAAGAAAGTGTCCCATAGCCTGAGCGGGTAGGCAATATCTCCTCCTCTCTTCTCCGACAGAGTGCCAGGTGGCTGCCGTGTATTGGCCCTGAAGGGAATGTAGCCATGGTCCAGCCTTATATAGCCCCTATGCCTTTAACTTTATGGGGGTCGAGACATGCTGGAGCAGTGGGGGGCAGTAATCCACATACCTCGTCCAATTCCCCGTCGAGCACCAATTCCAGCTCTCCATAATAAGCCTAACACCGGGAGTAACCCTTTTTAATTGGGGCCGCTGTGGTTAAGCGCCCACCACCTATCCGTATTCAGTGGAAGTCTGACAAACCTATATGGACACCACAGTGGCCCCTCAATACCAAAAAAGTTAGAGGCGCTAACAAATCTAGTGGAAGAACAGCTGAAATTAGGACATATTGAGGAAACGTTTTCAGAATGGAATTCTCCTGTTTTTGTAATACAGAAAAAATCAGGCAAATGGCGTTTGCTGATTGACTTAAGGAATGTAAATTCTACTATGGTCCCCATGGGAGCCCTACAACCTGGGCTCCCCTCTCCAGCAGCTATTCCTAAGGATTAGCCGCTAATTATCATAGATTTAAAAGACTGCTTTTACAGCATACCTATCCACCCAGATGATCGGAAAAGGTTTGCATTTTCAGTCCCTTCCATTAATCATAAAGGTCCTTTACGTAGGTTTCAGTGGACAGTATTGCCCCAAGGAATGACTAATTCACCTACGATGTGTCAACACTTTGTTGATGAGGTTTTTGCGACCCATTCGTGCTAAATTTCCTGGTGCATATATCATCCACTACATGGATGATATCCTGCTAGCTTGTGATACTGGTGCCCGCTCAAGCCAATCGATGATGAATGGGAATACAGTGATACAGTGTAGGGGCCAGAGCGATAGCACAGCGGTAGGGCATTTGCCTTGCATGCAGCCGACCCAGATTAGATCCCCGGCATCCCATATGGTCCCCGAGTACCACCAGGAGTAATCCCTGAGCATTGCTGGGTGTAACCCAAGAGGCAATAATAATAATAATAATAATAATAATAATAATAATAATAATAATAAAACTAAATACAAACATCACATGTAGGACCAGTGCAATGCCTGGGTCTGACACCAGCACTACATGGTCCCCTGACGCATTGCCAAGAGCAACTCCTGAGCACAGAGCTGGGAATGACCCTTGAACACTGCCATGTGTGCGTTCCAAATGAAAAGTATAGTATAATGACATGGGTAGGGCGCTTGTCTTACACACAGCCAACTCACTGTTGGTCCTTGGTACCACAGATGATTCCCCAGAAGTTGCCAGGAATGATCCCTAAGTGGAGATCCCTGGGTTTCACTCTGAGTTTGACTCCAAACCAAAACCAAACAAATGAGAAAAAAAAAAAAAGGAAAAAAAAGAAAATCACATGCCATGACCATAAGTGTAAAAATAGGGTTCTTTCCCAAATAAACAGAATCAGGAAATAAAAATGGTGACATCACAACAGAAACCACCGAAATCCAAAAGATCATCAGAGATTACTTTGAGAGCCTGTATGCCGTGAAACATGAGAATCTAGTAGAAATGGATCAATTCCTGAAGTCCTATAACCTCCCACGGCTGAACCAAGAAGACCTCCAATACCTGAATAAGCCTATCACCATTGAGGAAATAGAAACAGTAATTAAAAGTCTGCCCAAACACAAAAGCCCAGGTCCAGACGGATTCCCTAGTGAACTCTACCAAACCTTTAAGGAGGACCTACTGCCAGTCCTTTTCAAGCTCTTCCAGGAAATAGAAGAAACAGAAACACTCCCAAACAGCTTCTACGAGGCACATATCACCCTGATACCCAAAGCAGGGAGAGACAACACAAAGAAAGAAAACTACAGACCAATATCCCTGATGAACACGGATGCTAAGATCTTCAACAAAATACTAGCAAACAGAATCCAAAGACTCATCAAGAAGATTATACATCATGATCAAGTAGGATTCATCCCGGTATGCAAGGATGGTTCAACATTCGCAAGTCAATCAACATAATACATCATATCAATAAGAGAAAAAAATAAAAACTATATGATCCTATCAATAGACGCCGAGAGAAAGCATTTGACAAGATCCAGCACCCGTTCATGATTAAAACCCTCCAGAAAATGGGAATTGAAGGGACTTTCCTCAAGATAGTTACAGCCATCTACCAAAAGCCCACAGCGAGCATCATTCTCAATGGGGGAAAAGTTGAAAGCCTTCCCCCTGAGATCAGGGACAAGATAAGGTTGCCCACTCTCACCTCTTTTATTCAATATAGTACTGGAAGTACTTGCCATAGCAATCAGAGAAGAAAAGGACATCAAGGGCATCCAGATAGGCAAGGAAGAAGTCAAGCTATCATTATTAGAAAAATTTAACTGGTTTTAGAGAATTCCTAATCTTATTTCTTATTCTTTATCTAACCAGAGATAATCAGAGACACGGGGTAGAGCTGCTACCGGCTCTCCCTGTGCCCTGCTAAGGGAAGGCGCCCAGGAGGGAAGGCGAGTTCTAACCCTAGCCCACCATCCCGGCAGAGCCTCGCAAGAAGCCAGAGGAACCCCACACCATGAGGGCCACCATTTTCAACATCTGGACTCCACAGCTCGTCAGAGCTCCACCCAGTAGAAAAGCTGATCTTTCCCCGTCCATCAATACATGCATGAGATGAAAGGCTACTACAAGAGTATCCCACCTGCATGGCAGAGCCTGGCAAGCTACCCGTGTTGTATTTGATATGCCAAAAAACAGTAACAATTATAGACCTCATTCCCATGACCTGAAGGGAATGGTTTAAGGCTCTTCATGTTCCTGGAGTGAGCAGTTGCCCTTGGGCTACACTAGCATGTGACAGGACATATGGAGATGTTACTGGTGCCCACTCGAAGCAAATCAATGAACAATTGGAAGACAAGTGACACAAATGAATGTAAATATTTTTTCTAGCATTATTTTTGGCTTTGGGGGTCACTTGTGGCTGCACTCAGGGCTTATTTCTAGCTTTGTGCTCACGGCCACTCCTAATGGGATTCAGGGGAGAATATGGGGTCCTGGGAATTACTAAGGCAGTGCCATGCCCGCTATGTCATTGCTCCAGTCCAGTCTATACATTATGTCAGTCATCTCTTGATGAGCCTTATTAACAGAAGAGATCATGGGCATGAAAGAAAAAGGGAACTTTTATCTGAAATGTACTATTAGTGCACAGGGAAGGTTCCATAACTAATTACAGGTCTTTGCTCTTTGCTTATTTAGGATTCTTTTGGTGAGGGAGGAAACTATTAAGTCTGTATTCCTGAAGGACACCAAAACAAAGAACATGCAGGATGATGGTAGTGGCAGAAATAAAACACTGAAGCATTAACATGTTTGCTTTTCGCTGACACCCAGCAATGCTCAGAGGTTACTCCTGTCTCTGCAATCAGGAAGTATACCTGGCTGTGTTCAGGGGACCATTTAGGATGCCAGGGTCCCTGTGTCCTAAGTGTTCGCCATGTGCAAGGCAAACACCCTACCCGCTGTGCTGTTGCTCTGAACCCAGCATTAACATATTTAACTTACCAGTCACACGATCTAGCTGAATCTGGTTTGCTCCAAAAAAGGTAATTAAATATTAAACTTAAATTTAGAAGAAAATTAAGACAGAAATATTTTTGAGGCTAAAAAGAGTCTTGCACAGAGAGGGAAAGAGAGGAAAAGAAAAGTATAGCCTGCTACAGAGGCAGGCTGGGGGGGAGGTGGGAGGGAATGTGGGGACAATGTGGTGGTGGGAATGGGGCACTGGTGGAGGGACGGGTGCTGGAACATTGTATGACTGAGACCCAATTATGAACAGCTTTGTAGCCGTCTATCTCACAGTGGAATAATAGAAAATAAATTAAAAAATAAATTCACAGACATGGGGCAGAGCTGCTACTGGCTCTCCCTGTGCCCAGCCGCTCACGAGGCACCCAGGAGGGATGGTGGGTACTAGCCCTGGCCCGCCACCCCAGCAGAGCCTTGCAACAAGCCAGACGACCCCCCCACTCCATGAGGGCCTCCATTTTCCACATCTGGACTTCTCTCTTGTCAGAACTCCACCCAGCAGACCAGCCTGTCACAGCCCGGCTTGCGTGGCCACTTGCGGCCACGTGGTTCATCAATAAATGCTGGATTTAGAGATGACTACAAGAGTATGCTACCCGCACGGCAGAGCCTGGCAAGCTACCAGTGTCATATTTGATATGCCAAATACCAGTAACAATTTTAGACCTCATTCCCATGACCTGATGGAATGGTTTGAGGCTCTTTATGTTCCTAGGCAAGCAGGTACCCTTGGGCTCTACTAGCAAGAGACAGGACATATGGAGATGTTACTGGTGCCCACTGAGCCAATCGATGATGAATGGGACGACAGTGATACAGTGAAAAAGAATCTTGCATACTTGTGCAATTCTTTTCTTGCCGCTGCAGTTCTGATGATAACAAGACATTTTCCTTTTTCAGAGAACGGCACTCTGTTTCCAACACATTCCATTCCTTTCTCAACTTCTCTAGCTCACCTAAAACAGTCCCAAAACATATTCATTAATATAGGAAGCATGATTTTCATAATAATTCAGAGGATAAAGGAAAATATTTTAGAGAAGAGTATGTTTTCTTCCTTTAAAAAGGTAGATTTTTATATGCATATTCTTTTTGGTTCACTGATACTTCAGGGTAGTACTAGTACCTTGAATTTGAGTAATATTCTCCGACTTCATTTTCATAATATAAATAATTATAGTAACTAAAGATAAAAGTGTTAAAATATTTTATGTAGAACCTGCAGTTCTGAATAATATGCCCCAATATAAAAATGTTGCTTTATACAACATTTGCTACCAAAGAGAGAAAGAGCCCTACAGTTACTTTGCACAAATTATAAAGTTATCATCATCAATAGTGAGGGACTTATGTACAATTAGTTTTACTCACTCTGTAGCCTTGTAGCTTCCTCTTTCTGCTGGTCCTCACACTGTTGACATCGGAGCTGGAAACTGTTCTGCAGACTCGTGATTTCTTTCTCATATTCAGAGGCTGCTTTCCGCCACCGCTCCAGCTCAGCTCGAACCTTTTAAGCTCTTCTTGTAAAGAAGTAATATCAGTGTCCCGCTCAGAGGCAGCTTTCTCTGCTGCTTGATGAAGGAGCAAAATTTCATCTCGGCACTAATTAATTCATTTCGGTGCTTGCGATTTCACTGTCCTTCTCCTCCCGGAGATTCTCAATATCGACATGTAGCCTCTGTAGCTGGACTACATAAGTATATTTATGCGTCACTTTCTTAGCCATAACAGTTACGAAGAAAAGACAGTCCACATGGAATTGTGGTTACTGCACAGTCTAAACCTTTAAAGCTGTTTACTGCTTTGATTACTTATTTCATATTTAACACAGGAAGCAGAAAAATATACACACCCAAGAAAGAAAGGAAAAGTCATCTTTTTTTTCTTTACTGTGTTTGGGATCAAATTGGGGCCTTACATACACATGTAAAGTAAGTACTTTACCACTCAGCTACACCCTTGGCTTGCAAAGTGATCCTATTATCTACTCAGAGAAAATCAATTCTAACATTTTATACTCATTTTCCCCAAACATTTATATAAATATAAAAAGAAAAGTAGAAAGCAAACATATATAAATAGGGTTTCCATTTTCTGGTGAGAAATATCTTTTAATTAAGCCACTACAATCTAACTTTTGACTAATACTTTCTTTTAGACATTTTAGGTCAATTAGTTCTTTAATGATTACTACAAATAATACCACTTACAATGAACAGTGATAATGCTTATACTTGTTTCCTTAAATTTAGGGTCAATTCCTAAATTTAGAATCACCGGTTCAAACTGTAAACACTAGTAAAAGTCTCTGAAGCTCAATTCAATTTGATATTCAAATTCCTTAAATATTTTGCTGGCAAGTTCCTTAAAGGGACTCTCTGATGACTTACCTAAAATATATCTTCTATTATTTGCTAGCCCTATACTATGCCCCTTACTGATTATCATAATATAAATACTATATTATGAATATACTTTGGGTCATATCCAGTGATGTTCAGGGGTTACTCCTGGCTCTGCAATCAGGAATTACTCCTAGAGATGCTTGGCGACCATATGGGATGTCAGGGATCAAACGTGCTTTGCCATCACTCTGGCCTCTGGATATGTTATTATATATTTGCTTTTGTTTTTAACTAGACTCTACATCTTATGCAAGCTCTGTCTACAAGTTGAGTAAACAATCAAGAATTGCTGGCTGAATTAATACACTGATAGAATTCATAAATACTGCTTATTCAAACAGTACAATTAAAAACGTATATATACATATATATGCATATATGTGTGTGTGTATTTATTGTTTTGTTTTATTTTTGGTTTGGGGGTCATACCTGCAGGTCACAAGTCACAACCAACCTGAGTTCAATCACCACACCCTATATAGTCCCCCAATCTTTGCTAGGAGTGATTCGTAAGCACAGAGCCAGGGGTCACACCAGGTCAGTGCTTACGAATCACTCCTGGCAAAAGATTGGGGACTATATAGGGTGCTGGTGACTGAACTCAGGTTCATGTGCAAGGCAAATGCCCTACCTGCTGTATGCTCTGGCTCCTCAGAAAAGTATATTTAATGAAAACATATAGTCTTGTATGATTTGAACTGGAAATAATTAGTACAGATGCCTAATTATTTCAGACCTAAAAAATAGTCTAACTACTATCACACAAGACAATTATTTTATTTCCTTATATATTTAAGAAATTTCCTATATATGTAAGAAAAAATAATGAAGTAATTAAAAAGAACCTATCCGGGGGCAGTTTCCCCACAAATAAACATTAAAGAAATATTATGTCTTTAAGTTTGTGGGAAACACTGAGCAATGTGTTCAAAACCTGGTAAAGGGGCCAGAGCAACAGCACAGTGGGAGGGCGATTGTCTTGCACGAGGCCGACTGGGCTCAATCCTCGGTATCCCATATGGTCCCCCGAGCACCGCCAGGGTTAACTCCTGAGCCAGGAGTAATCCCTGAGCATTGCAGGTGTGACTCAAAAAAGGAAAAAAAAAATCCTGGTAAATACCTGGGTCAGAGACAAGCTGACCACAAACATGTGGATAAAGTTCTAAATACACATGCTGGCACTAGGGGGCACTCAGTGTAAGAGAGCTTTACGTCACCCTCTAAGTAAGAGAGCATTACATCTAGACTGTGCCTAATTACAGAACCTTTGCAGAAAATTGTCTATATAGAATGCAAATACAGACTCAAATAAGATTTGCCTAATGGTATTGTATATTATTTGTATACTTTGCATTATTTGTAACTAACATTGAAACAGGTGTGACCAAATGTAGAAAAAGTTTACAAAAATAATTGCTTTTCTCTAGACTATAACAAATATCATAAGCCTCATATACGAAGACCTCTCACTTCTGCTATGATTACCTCATATTTAATATCTTTTGCCTACCTTTCAAGCTATAATGAAAAAAAAATTTAATAACATTAATTTCTTCTTAATAATTAAGGCAAATAAATATTGCTTTAGTAACTTCACAGTGGGTATGCAGGACAGCTGGTATAGGGGTTAAATCACTTGCTTTGCATGAGGCTAAACCCAGCTGAGTCACTGGTACAGCACAATCCCCAAAACCCCAAATCACAGACCTGGGAGTAGCCTCTGACCACTGCTGGGTATGCACCCCCCGAAAAATCTCCACTCTATCAACCTTCCTCCCTACCCCAAAAGGAATTTTATAGTAGGAATGCGTCTCATGGTATTTCACAATTACAGTCTCACAATGCCATGAATACCAATTTGAAGAAAAATCTTTGCTCTAATAGGGGTCTTCCTAGTTATTTCAGCAATGACTCTATGGATAGCCTCACAGATATAGCAATATGGTAGGTAGAAAGAGAGCATTCACCCCCAAAAAGTGGTGTAAAATGCTATGAATGCATTCTGTCGAAGTATATAACTTACTTTGAAATCCAAATGTATTATGAAGACTACAAATAATACCACTAACATGATATGATGCGACGGGCGGTTCAAACTTACTTACTATATCCCCAAACTGCCTCTCGTGGTAATGCCTATCTAACCCAGAAAGTGAGTCTTACCAAATTTATATCCTCACTCATATGTAGTGGGATATAATAATTGGGGTATAATAAGAAGGGAGACACTTATCCTACTCCAAGTGTCTACTATGAAATCTTCCCTTGTGTTTTCTTTAAAAATAATCAACCCACTAGCAATCCAGTTAGATTTCTGATTTTTAGGAAGAACCAAAGTTAAG
>JAJIBD010008572.1:0-49907 GCA_021461705.1 Cryptotis parvus | reverse complement strand
AAAAAAAATCGCATGGCTTCCCACCTGCAAGATGGTCAGACTCCTTATCAAGACCCTAAACAAACAGTTCAAGACTCTTAATATCCCTGAAACAAACAGATGCCATTGGGCTACACTGACACGTGATAGGGTCAAATAGAAACATTACTGGCACCGGCTCCAGCAAATCGAGGAATAATGGGATATCAAGTGATCAAGTGATACACATGTTTAATAAAGTGATTAGTTGGTAATAAGTTTCCATTTTAGGAAATGAGAATTTTAACCAAAATCAAACAGAAGAGAAATAATAATAATTAAAACAAACCATATAAAGTTTCAGTTATCAACAAATTTGAAAACAGGAAAATAATAGTCAAGTTAATAAAATTAAAGCTGGTTCTTTTAAAGTACATTTAAATTGGATAAATACCAAGTCAGGCTAAACAAGGAAAAAATAGAACACAAATTATCAATGTCATAGAATTATTTAAAATGGCTCAGGTAGGCATCTGAGCTTGAGTGCAAAGCCAGGAATAAGCCTGAGCACTGCAAGGCTTGGCCCAAATAAAAAAGCAAAACAAATTAAATTTTCCAGGCATAATTAAATGATAATAAAGAAGTACTGTTAAAAAAAATCTACACATTTTATAACTTACATCACCCCAAAACAATTCCTTAAAAAATAGAAATTTTGAAAATTCAAGAAAGGAGAAATCATCCAAGTGAGCCAATATTGTATTAATACCATTAAATCAATCATTAATAACACTTCAAATGAGAAAGCACCAGGCTTTCTTCACTGAGGAAGTACACTTCATTGAGGAATTCTGTCAAATGCTAAAGAAAGAAGTTTATTTACAAAATTTTTATAATTTCTAGGAATTAGAAGCAGAGAAAACTGCATCTATTCATTCCAGAAGACCAGCATTACAATAAATACCACAACATCCCAATGACAAAAGATATATTAAGATAAGGGGACTATGGACTAATACAGGAAGGAAAAGCTTGAACATACTAGCAAATTAAATAAAACAGTGAATAAGCACAACACAAGGAATATACAATTCTAAAAACAATGCATATAATTTAACCACAATATAATTTAGCCACAACATGAGTTAATATAATTCACTACATCAACATTCTGAAGAAGGAAAACATGATCACAAATTGATACACAAATAGGTTTTTCTTGTATTTAATCAATATCCATTCATTATGAATACTCTCAGTAAACAAGAGAAACTTTCCTCACTTTGGCAAAGAACATCTAACCAAAATCTGCAGATTACCACCTAGAGACATCATAAACCATTAATATCTGTAGGGTAAGTCACAAAGTGTAAGAGAAGAGAGAGAGAGAATACAGGAACAGAGACAGAGAGATAGAAAGAGAAAGAAAATGTGCCTGCAATAGGAGCAGGCTGGGGTTGGGTGGGAGGGAGTGTTTGGGATGTGGGTGGTGGGAATTGGGCACTGGTGGAGGGATGGGTGCTGGAACACTGTATGGCAGAGACCCAATTATGAACATCCTTATATTGTATATCTTACATGGTATAATAAAAATTTTAAAAAACAAAATCTGCAGATTATCATCATACTTTATGATCTTAAAAAGGTTGACATTGGGGCAGCCACCACCAGATCAGCTCACCTTGAGCCCAACTCTTCAGATTCAGGAATTTCATCTCCGAGGAGATGCGACCTAAGCTGCTGAAATTTATGGACAAATCTTGGTTCCCCAGCTGACCACTGTGGGACATCCTCTGTGTTGGGCCAAATCTCAGCCCTACCAATTCCTGTAGACAAGGAGCACCCACATCCCACTGCTGCCTGCATGCCAAAGGCTCAACCCCACAGTTCCCTAAGAATCTCTGTAGAGACATCTAACTGCAAAAATTTCAGGTACTCTGGTTTTAAGCTGAGAACTCTGGGATATTCTCAGAGTGGGGCCCGATAGCCTCCCCCTAATCCCGTACTTGGAAGAGACCCCCAAAATCCATGCCCACCTCCCACAGCTCTGGCCTGGTTGACTCACCCAATGTTCCTGCTCTTCAGATTCATGAACTAAAAAAAATAATGAAATTGGAAGTTTTATGATAAATACTGGAAAGTTTATCTCTGACAGTATCAAGAGTTGTTCCCTGTCACCACACACACACACACACACACACACACACACACACACACATATATATATATATATATATATAATTATCATCACCACTTTTATATATATACACATATATCACATAAAAGGTTCTAGTCAGTTCAGTGAAAAAAAAGGAAACAGATTGAAAGGGAGAAATACAAATGCCAGTGTTTCCATATATCATGATTGTTTATGTTGAAAGCCCAAGAACTGAAGAAACAAAACAACCTACTGGGGGGTCATAGAAAGACCTCAGTATACTAATATAATTTACAAAAGTTGACTGTTTTCTTGCATTTAAGCAACAAACAATTGTGATTTAAAATATTACAAGACCATTTAAAATAGCAAAATAATTGAAATCTATAGTGATCAAGACAGTGTAGTAAGTGCAGTAGTACTGAAAAAAAATAGGCAAATCAATAAATGAATAAAAATATAAATTACAAAAATATACTGCTCAAATATATCTTTGACACAGGTTGAAAAACAATTTAGTAGTGAAAAGATACTCTAGTCAATAAATGGTTCTAAACTATTGAATATTTGCTAAGAAAGTCTACTGACAGTTCTATTCACTGTTAAAATTTTACTAAGTGGTTTATACATTTAAATGTAAAATTCAGAACTGGAAATTTATAGAAGAACATGTAAAAAAACAGTGACCTTGAGTTTGGTGATGAGTTTTTATATACAACAACAAAAGCACAACCCCACAAAGGAAAAGATGTAAGTCAGAATCTATTGAAATTTTAAAAACCCATCTACTTGAATAAAACAAACAACAGACTGTGTAAATTGTGACAAACCCTCGACCTTGGATTACAAAGCATCTTACAAGCAGTGAGAAAAGAGGATGAGAAGGTGAACCTAAAGTAACAAAGGACCATGGTAGAGGGTCTTGGGAACTTCTGTGATACTGAGAGGTAGTAATTTTGTACAAGAAAAGCTCCGATGTTAACATCATTGTATTACCTCAACTATAATCAAAAATTAAATTTAAAGATAAAAACATCTGCTTAGTAAAAGGAGCTGTTAAAATCATAGAATGAGAATTCATAAAGAGTAATAAAAGATATATTAAGTTAAGATGTATCCAGGGCTACAGCAATAGTGCAGGGGTCAAGGTCTTGCCTTACGTACTTACAGGTTCAAGCCTGATGACCTATGGTTCACCCAGCAGCATTCAGAGCAACTCCTGAGCATAGAGTCAGGAGCAATCTCCTGAACACCCAAAACTGATTTTGGAGTCAAAGCGCTTTTTTCATCTTAATAATACCCAAAAAAGATAAGCAACTCTACTTAAAGATACCAAAATAACTAAATAAACACCTTGTAAAAGAGATATAAAGATGGGAAACAGAAAGCTTTTAAAAAACTTTATTAGGTTATTATACTGGTGGTGAAGAGTTCAGTGCTGGAACACTGTGTGGCTATGACCCTATGATGAACAGCTTTGTAATTGTATATCTCATGGTGGTAAAATAAAATTAAAAAAATAAATAAAATAAATAAAAATTTTTTAAATCTTTATTATATTCTATTAGGACCTTATAATATAAAAAATTGAGAAACTCTTGCATACCTCTTATAATGGCTAAAATAAAAACCATTGACAACAAATTCTGGTGAGGATTTGGGCAATAGAGATGTCCTTTACATTCCAAAACTAACTTGGTTTACTGCCTGTTTTTCAGGGAAAAAACCCAAAAAATTACTCAATACCCTTTCTTTATGAAAACAAATATAGTTTACCTACTGCTCTTCTCTTTGGACTAGTTCGCATTGGCATAGGGTGGAGAGAATTAATGCCAAGCTGGATAAACAATAGTATGATTAACATGGAGGAAGGTCAAATAGACAGCTAAAGACATGACTTGAATTTAGAAGGCCTGAGTTTCATCCATGCCATCTCATAGTCACTGAGTAATGCAGAAAGGACCCCTGAGTATGAAGCCAGGATTAGGACATTAGCCCCACAGGGTTTGTGGTCGCCAAACCAAGAAACAGGCAGAGAAAAGCTTTCCAAAAATTCTAATAGATACAATTCTTATAAAATATGACAAGTAGTCATTGAAACTTCCAAGACCATAAAATAAACCAAACAAAACTAAAAATTTGTTAGATTTAATGAAAGTCTAAGGGGAAAGGAAAACCATGGTATAGTATTATAATGGTATTCTGGAAAAAGATTCTCAGTAAAACCCAAGGCAATGTGGGTAAATTATAAACTTAATACTCATATATCAGTATTATCCATTGACTTAGGTCAATAGTGGTTCATGATTAATGCAAATTTGATCACTTGACATTCTGTTATTCATTGAGTTCCTCAAGCAGGTGCCAGTAACATTTCTATTTGACCCTATCACTTGCAAGTGTAGCCCAATGGCATCTGCTTGCTTCAGGAATATGAAGAGCCTCAGACCATTCGTTCAGGGTCTTAATGAAGAAGTCTTATCATCTTGTAGGTGGGTGGCCACGTGATCTTTTGACGTCCCATGGAATCCAGTCAGGACAGCTCTAGTCCAGCAGTCATAGCCAAATCGCAATGCATGTCCAGCCCATCTGATTTTTGATACCTTGTCAAATGAGACCGTCCCTGACTTTGGAATCCGGAGGTTGGAACTCCAGTTTCCCTCTTTAACTTGAGTGAGGTGTGATATTCCAAACATAGCTCTTTCGATTCCTCTTTGGAAACCCCGAATAGCGTTCTGAATCCTTTTTTGGAAGCCAGCTTGTTCTTGGTTGTCCTTCATCAAATGTTCTGCCAATCCTGTTCAGGATGACTCGAGTGAACAGCTTGTAGATGACGGACAACAGGCAGATGGAGCAATAGTTGCCAATGTTGTGAATGTCTCCCTTCTTGAACAGTAGAACTGTCCTGCTGGTTTTCCATTGGGAGGGCACCTTGCATTCAAACAGGTAGCGTGTGAAGAGCTGAGCCAGTGTATTGATGAGTACTGATGGCAGATTCTTCAGGTGGTTGGTTCTGACTTTGGGCCTGGTGCTTTTCGCTTTTTAAAAAAATATATTTTATTATACCACCTTGGGATACACAACTACAAAAGTGTTCATAAGATATTCATATTTGGGTTTCGGTCATACACAAAACTCAGATCAAAATGGATTAAAGATCTCCAATATCAGGGGCCAGAGCGATAGCCCCGCAGGTAGGGCATTTGCCTTGCATGTGGCCAGTCCATGCTGGCCGGGTTCAATCCCTGGCATCCTATATTCCCCCCCAGCACCGCCAGGAGTAATTCCTGAGTGCAGAGCCAGGAGAAACCCCTGAGCACTGCCGGGTATGACCCAAAAAAAGAAAAATAAATCTCAATATCAGACCTGAATCCATAAAGTACATTGAAGAAAATATAGGAAAAACCCTCCATGACACTGAAGCTGTTCACCTTTACCGACGAAATGGTATGTCAGATTTCAGAAGGGAGAACGTTGAGAACGACATAGCCACCCTGTGGAATTTGGTTTGTGGGCAGGTGGATGTGGCTATCAAAGACATCTGAGTAGAAGTCATGGATAATCTTCTCCATTGCCTTTCTGGAAGATGTGATAGACCCATCAGGATGTCGGAGGACAGTCATCTTGATCTTATAGTTGGCGAAGGCCAGGTGGGCATTGTGATTGCTTTTCCCAGCTTCTGCTGCATCAGCCAGTATTTCTGCTCTTCTCTCTTTGAGGTCTTCCTTGATCCCTTTTCTGCACAGCTTTGCAAGATTGGACATTAGCATTTGGTCGCCTGAGGCTTGCACCTTGACACATTGGCCAATGAGCTCAAGAGTTGTTGAAGACAGGCGTCCTTTTGTGTCTTTCTTTCTCTCAGCATTCTTCGCACAATCATGGAGGCGCTGAACCAGTTGGTTGTATTCTTCATCCATGTCGTCAATGATGCCATCTTCCAATGTTGCTGCAATGGTGCCAAAGAGTTCCCAGTTGGTGGTCATTCTGGGAGTTCTCTTCTTAAACTTTGCAGCCTTTTCTTCCCATTACGTGAAGTAAAATTTTGCACGAAGGAGATGGTGGTCTGATTCTGTTTAGAATTTGGGGACAACAGTGACATTGGTCAGGCAAAACCATCAATTGACTATTCTGTGGTCAATTTCATTATGGAACTGTCCACCAGGAGATTCCCATGTCCAACATTTTGATTCAGCCTTCTGGAACTGTGAGTTACCATGAGTGGTCTTGGTGGACCTGATGAACTCAGATAGTTTCTCACCCTATTCGTTCCATTCTAGGCCATGGGTCCTTATGTGGAGTTCTTTGGCCAATATTCTCAGTCCTATCTTGGCATTAAAATCACCGACTATGATCTTGTAGAAGGTGTGATCTTTTTTATATAACTCCTTCAGTTCTATGTAGAATTTCTCAATGGTTCCACATACATCTTCCTTGTATGTGGATGTTGGTACATAGACAACGAAGATAGAAATTGCTGGAAGATGATTACTCTTCAAGTGTAATCATCCTATTCAGTTTGTTAGGCATTCAAATGAATCAATATTCACGGCTATGTTCATGTTGACAAGGACACCGATGCCACCGAGGCCTCTTTTGTCACATGTCCCAAGGAACTGTTCTTCTCTGGGGTCAAAAATGGCGTGATGCAATTGATGCCTCCTCATATCAGTCAGACCAATGATGTTTACCTGATCTTTTGTGTTTGCACCGTCAGGTCCTCAATATATGCTTCTGATGCCAGCATAAGTGCATTGAAAGTACCGGTCATTTTAGTCCTTCTTTGTTTTGGTAGCTTAGTTTGGTCCCTGAAATTTTATCAGGTACTCCTTGTTTGTCCTTCTTAGCTCTGCCGTATTAAGGACTCTTTCATGGTCGGGAAAATAAACATTGTTATTACTGGTTTTGGCATATTGAATATGCATCAGACAACTTGCCAGGCTCTGCCATGCAGGCAGTATACTCTCAGTAGCTTGCTGGGCTTTCGGAGAGGGGTGGGTAGAATAGTCATGGTAATTTGGGGATAACTCGGGCGGCCACGTGCAACAGAGAGAGGTGGTATCATTCTCTGCCTGGTGTATCTGCGTCTGTGGTTCAAGCATTCCTGGGCTTGAAATACTCTCCCTCTGAATTGTGGGTCTCTGAAGGGTGGGTCTCTGTAGGCTGGGTCTCTGACAAGCCAGGCTGGAGATTGGATTAATCTCTTGGGCGGACATTGATGAGCTGTGTAGTGTGGATGATGAAGATCGCTGCATGCATGGTCTGGGGGGTTCCTCTGGGTTCTTCTGAGGCTCTATTGGTGGACTCGGACTGGAAGTCGCTCTCATGGTCAGTGGAGTGCAGGGGGTTCAATGGGGAGAGCTCACCATGCAGGCAGCAATAGTTCATTCTAGGTCATGGGTCCCGATTGGAGTTCTTTGGCCAAATTTTTTGGTCCTATCTTGGCATTAAAATCACTGACTGTGATCTTGTAGACAGTGTGATCTTCTTTATAGAACTCCTCTAGTTCCATATAGAATTTCTCAATTTCTTCTTCCTTGTTTTGGATATTGGTGTGCAGACAACGAAGATAGAAACTACTGGTAGTGAGCCACATCTCTTCAAGTGCAATCGTCCGATTCAGTTTTTGGGCACTCAAATGAATTAATGCTCATGGCCAGGTTTGTGTTGGAAAGGACAACTGACACCACTGATGCCTCTTTCATCACATGTTCTAAGGAACAGTTCTTCTCTGGTGTCAAAAGGGCATGATATGATTGATGCCTTCTTATCTCAGTCAGACCAATGATGTTGTACTTTTTTTCCATTTTATTTATTTATTTATTATTTATTTTTAATATTTTATTATACCATCATGAGATATTCAATTACAAAGATGTTCATGTTTGGGTGTTGGTCATACAATGTTCCAGCACCCATCCCTCAACCAGTGCCCATTTCCCACCACCAATGTCCCTGATTCCCTCCCCCTCCCTAGCCTGCCTCTATAGCAGGTTCTTGATCTCTTTTTTCTCTTTCTCTTCTCTCTCTCTCTCTTTCTCTCTTCCTTCTCTTACATATTGTGGATCGTAATACATATACTTAGAGGTGACAATGATGTTGTACTTGATCCTCCACGCTTGCACCATCAGGTCCTCAATATATGTTCTGATGCCAGCGTATGTGCATTGAAAGTACAGACAGTCATTTTAAGTTAGTCCTTCTTCATTTTGGCAGCCTACTTTGGCCCTGAGATTTTATCAGCCTCTCCTTGCTCATTCTTTTTTAGCACTGCCATATTTAGGGCTCTTTCAGGGTCAGGGGGTGGGATTCATTGTTTTTACTGGTTTTGGCATATCAAACACATGATATACAGCTTGCCAGGCTCTTCTGTGCAGGCAGGATACTCTTAGTAGCTTGTTGTGTCCTCTGAGAGGGGCGGGTAGATACTCTTGGTGTTTTACAGATAAATTGAAAATTGGTAGCATCTCTGCCTGGTGAATCCGTTTTTCTGGTTCAAGCATACCTGGGATTGAAATAGGCTTCTCTGTAGGGTGGGTCTCTGACAAGCCAGGATTGAGATTGGCTTTCTCTTTTGGGTGGAGCTCTGATGAGCTGTGAAGTCTGGATGATGAAAAATGCTGCCAGCATGTTGTGGGGGTTCCTCTGGATTCTTCCAAGACTCTTTTGGGATGGTGGGCTTGGGCCAGAAGTCACTCTCCCTCCCGGACCCCTCATGGTCAGTGGAGCACAGAGAGTGCAACACAGAGACCTGTTAGCAGCTCTGCCTGGTGTATTTGTGTCTCTTAACATACTTAATTTTTTAAAAATAAAATACTTAATTTAAAAAAACATTCAAAATTAAATAAATAAAACACTTAATTTTTAAAAATAAAAAGTTTAAATTTCAGGCTACTACAAAGTAGTATATAATTGCTTGATTATTGATATTTCACTCTCTTTTTATTTTTGGGCCATAATCAGTAGTCTCTGGGCTTAATCCTGCCTTTGTGCTCAACTATCACTCCTGGCAGGGATTAGAGGACCACTTGTAGTACAGGGGATCAAGCCTATGCCTGCAAGGCAAGACCCTTCTATCTCTCCAGCTCCAATATCTCTCTTTTTTAATGATTTGCCACTCTCCTCTAATCTGCTAAAAGAATACATTAGTATTTTTGATAAAAGATTTAACAATGAAAATATTAGATAAATATTTCTTACTGAAAATATAAAACAAATCCCAAATGTTTAGATAATTATCCTTTGAAAGTTATCTTGGAGGTGACTAGTGATGAACAACAGACAGTTAAAATTACATTTAGTTTCAACACAGATCTGGTAACAGCCGAATTTTACTACTGGGAGGAGAACTAGTTTCCAAGTTTCAACCAAGCTGGTCATTTAAAGCAAGGCTCAGAGACTGCAGTGCTACTCAGGGCTTGGGTTCTGGACCACACCCAGAAGTGCTCAGAAAGCCTCCTGATTCATTCAGAGATGTGTGGTTTTCCGCCTTGTGGTAACAGAGACTTAGCTAGGTCAGCCACATGCAAGGAATCTCTTTAATTATTTTTAAACCTCAGTTTACTATCTATAATTGTGACTTTAAAAGCTATTTCAGTCAACTCACCCATTCACTTTCTACTGTCTCTCTTCTGTAGAATTAATAATTTATTTTTTCTTCTGAAATTTTATTTAAAATATTTATGGTATATCTCAATCTAGCATATAGTAAACAGTGAGGATTTTTTAAATCTAAGAATAATCATTCACAAGGCTCTTAGTAGTTCTCTACAGTAGTACTTATTACATTGCTACATCATCACTTATGCCAACTCAAATAAATAGTTAATGCTATAAAATACGTGGACAAAATCTTGCTTGCCAAGTTCGGACTTCTAAAGTTTATAACTAACATTCTTGAAAAGCTTCCTATTCAGTTTTTTGGTACTAAAAATAAAAGAAATATAACACTATTTCTTATACTGTTACATAAGAAATTTCATTTCATTTTGTATATATTTCATTGCATATATAAGAATCTCATTTCATATACATTTCACTTCTTTTAGTGAAAATAAGACTGTTACTTCTGCCTTGGAAGATTGTTGTGTAAAGTGTAGCACAATAATTAAGGGAAGGTTAAATGTATCACTTGTATCACTTGTCTTTCCCTTGATCATCGATTTGCTCAGGGGGCACCAGTAACTTCTCCGTTAGTTAGGAATGAGATTGATTATTGTTACTGTTGTGGCATATTGAATACACTATGGGTAGCTTGACAGGACCTACCATGGCTCTGGCTTCATCCCAGGGGTCCCAGTCGTTTTCTATATCAGACCATCAACCATGCAGGGCCCATAGGGCAGAGCTCTGGGTGTAGACTTGTCTACACTCAAGGTTAAATGTATTCTGATTAAAAAAAATACAGTGATAATTCAAGCCCAAACTTGTTTTCAAATGCAGCACCTCAAAACAATAAATCTAGGAAAGGTGTGAACAAAAGAAATTATCAGATTAGATGATGCACACACAGTATTGCCTTTGGGGGGTGCACAGTCAGTGGTTGTACACACTAGTCCCAGTTGTGTGGTGCCAGGATTTAACCCAGCTCCCTGCATGCGAGTCTTTGTGCTCTCTGCTCAGCATTGCCATTTTTATGTCCAAGAAATGAACAGGATCACAGAACCTATTAAAATACCGTCTTATCAATAAGCAGAGCATCTCTGAGATGAATTTTATTTAAGCACTTTCTCCCCTATTTTGGGCACTTTAAATTTACTGAAAGTCTATTTAATATATGCTCAGAAGGCACTTTCCAATGACAGGGCCTGGGGGGGGAACATTACTGGAAAAGTACACGCTTTACTTTTAATGATAGCATACTATCTACATGTTAATCTCATAAATATGTGAGGGCATGCCTACATAGTTGATGGAACCAGGATACAAATATGGAATAGTAACAAGAATCAACACATTAAAAGAATGGGTCATATATTACTTTATAAAGAAAAAGACTAGAAAAATGGAAAAATATGGAAAATTATGAGAGAATATCTTTAATGAGGTCACTACACTAAAACGATAAATAAAAATATGAGTCTCTAACTGAAGGCTTGATAATTTCTTGAGGTCATGGTCATAGATGTGTTGTGCTTGAAATATAAAAATAACAGCAAAAAAAAAAGAGCAAAAGAAGAAAGGCCATGTGTGAAGGAAGACTACATTTTTTAAATTGAATCAATAAATTATATGTGGAATCTCCCCAGAGACCTGTAAATAGGAAACTGAAAGCATTTCCTTCTACGTATTTTATAAGTACAATAAACTTTATCAGCTTTTGGTATTGGAAACTTGTGCAATATTTATTGGCTGCTTACTTTCAGTGTTATTCAGGAGACAGTATCAAGAGACTAATGAAAAATAAAATTAGGGTGGGGTTAAGGTCCTTTTCTTCCTTCTGTCCAACAATCAAGATTTATCATAAGGATTTATCATTTTGCTGCCTAGCCCATTCACCAAAGCCACATAAGATACCCTGTCTACACTGTAGTATAATTGGTCTGGCCACAGGCAAACTGCTTCTCTGCTCTACAGAGGGTCATGACAGATAGACTCCCTGCACAGCCCCAATAACAGCTGTGCTCCTAGGCCTCCAATGAGGAGACAACAGAGGAAGGACTGAGCAGAAAAGAGACTTTTGGTGGCTCTGTGTCACATGATCAGATCAATAAGGAAAGGTTTCATGAAACACCCCTCCCCCATCCTAAAATATGTGCAAGTGGCTTGTGTCAATGAGAGCTGTTGATGTCTTACTCTGGACCATAAAAGCAGCAGGTTTCAGATTTAAAAGATATAAAAGTTCACTTAAGACTTAAATCTTTGAATACTATGTAAATTTAAAGGTATAGATCAAAAGACCATAAATTTGAAACCTAGGTGCTCTCAAATAACCTTTACAAAATTCTCCCCAGTGTGTCTATATTTTTAATGTGTCAAAGAAGTTCTTGCCAGGTGCCATATATTTATGTGGGCTTCCACTTCCCCAAATAGTTCTGGGGGATATATGGGTGGTAACTGCTTTACCTCCATTAACTCTATAGACTATTGCAAAGATCTGTTTTCACCCTTTTATCTATCAATACTGCTTCTAACTATCATGATCACTATTGTCACATTACTCAAAATTTGTTTCAAGCTGCTTCTAAGTCTATTATTTTTATTGTCTACTGCTTGCAATTTTTAAGCAAATGAGTGCTTCAATAAATTTAGAAAATCCAGAAGCAAGAAACTAATTTTTTCTTTAACATTTGATATAATTTTCAGAAATATATCTTTAAAAAGTTCAAG
Organism: Cryptotis parvus; assembly: GCA_021461705.1. NCBI lineage: Eukaryota > Metazoa > Chordata > Mammalia > Eulipotyphla > Soricidae > Cryptotis > Cryptotis parvus. The sequence goes on along the minus strand of JAJIBD010008572.1, from coordinate 37,465 downwards.
GGACGAGGGATATGACTAAATGATAAAGCATATAGCTTGTGTGCATGAGGCCCTAGGTTCCATACCCAGCACCACACACACACACACACACACACACACACACACACACACAAAATAATTGCAAAAACACTTTGTCTCAAATCTTTTGACAGTGTTATTTGCAGAAATTTTTAGTTAAATATATAAAAAGAAGAAACCATTTGTATTAGCACAATTACTTAGTATACTTTGTTAATTTAATCTGGAGAAAATAGTAGATGGAATTCCACTAAAGAGGTTAGGTGCCAGAAGCACACGGTTAATGACAAACTGTGGTCTGATGATTTGTATGGGGACATATATTCCATAAGGAAATTGTGAGTCACTGTATCTCATAGACAAGTCTTTTTATAGTTTCCCAAGTTTCACAACCTGGAGTCATTTTTGTGATGTTAACTAAAGGAACAGTTCCTTGAACGCAAAATTGAAGTGCATAAAGTCCTCGTATGCCACATCCAAGTACAGTAATGAAAAATACACATAATGGAATTGGTTTTGCTCTTGCTTTGCTTTTGTTGCTTTTACATTTTATTTTACCTTCTCATACATAAATAGCTGCCTGTACCCTCATGGTCTGCAAAAATAGGATAACTTGAGTAATTAAAAAGAGAGTGGATAACTATATGCTTTTCCTTTATCTTTGGTGGGTATATTCCAAGACCACCAAAGAATATCTGAAGTCACTGCAATAATGAGCCCCAAATACATACCACACTTCTTCCTCTATATATATGCCTATGATAAATCTTAAATTATAATTTAGGTACAGGACACTATTAACAGTAATTAATAGAAACATCTAACAAAAATATACAACAACAAAATTATATGACTGTCCTCTCTCAAAATATCTTATTGTCAAAAATATTTTAAAATTATTTAATAATTGATTATTGAAACTGGAGTAATAACAAGATGCAGTTAAAAGGAGGAAATAGTAACAACTATATCTTCCATTCTCCTGACAATAAATATCCCAATGGGTATCAGTCCCATTGCCCCTGTTTTACTCTAAAGTTAGTACAATATCGAGAAATTAGCATCTGCACTAAAATCTAGATAAGCTGTTTCAGAGATCATTGAACCTAGTGGGAAATTCTGTTTGTGTCTCTTCAAATTGAATTCAATTCTAAAGGTTCCGTGAAATCTGGTTTCATTCAAACATCCAATAGAAGGAATGCAAGGATTATAGGCTTTGTTCAGTCTGCAATATAGTAATTATCTTGTGTACAATAAGTACTTGTTGGATGAATAAGTGAACTCCATGAACTTTTTTAGAGTTTATGAAAATATTTAATTTTATCTCAGATTTCCTGGTAATCCTGAGAAAGCCTAGCGGGCATTGAGGATGTCAGAGTGGGGGAGTGTTGGCAGGTGCAGCGTCTGCTGGGAGCATCACTAAGAACACAAAAACAATACAATAGGTCCTTGGACATAATACCATGTGCATGAATGCATGTGTGTGTGTGTTGGTATATATTACTTTATTTTTGCAGACCAGAGGACAGAAGTGTAAATTTTAGCAAGCAATGAGACATAGTGATACATATGAATTTTCTTTTAATTTTCTTATATATTGCAAGTATCACAGCACCCATACAGAGGGATAGTTTTAACAAAGCATCTTTTTCTGACTTTCCCCCTCTGGGAAGCCCATGTTCTCTCTTGAGCATACACCACTCTTTTTTTCTCTCTCTCCTATTTCTTTAAATTGCTTTATAAAAAGCTATATTACTTCACTGAAAAAAAGGCATCTTTTTGAGTGCTGACCAAAATTTACCAGCAAAGAATGTTTTAAACATAGCTAACTTCCACTAATTGCAACTAAATTGAGTCAAGTTCAAACAAAATAAATTCAAATAAGTGTTATTACAACCAATTTACAGATGTGCAAATGAACATCTAAATACTAGCTTAGAACTCATATAAACGTTGTCTTCATGCACTTATTTATTACATCTATTTTGTGGACTGTTTATATGTGAATGCCAGTAACCCCCAAATTCTCACAGTACAAGGTAGCTATTCTAACTTGAAAGATCCACCCTGTTTACACCTCAGAACAGATGCACTATTCTAATGAAAATCTGAAGTCATCCATAAACCACATGGGGAGAACATTAGAGCAATCCCAGAACAACCTTTGTGACCTGAAATAAGATAGCCCATGGCCATTTGCAGAATGAAACAAGACACTGTGTTAAGGTACCAACAATCAGAGCGAAGAACACATTTGATTTTCAGGAGAACTGATCTTCCAGGCATTTTCTCCTAACATAACTTGTGACTTATGTATAAATACATAAAGTGATGCTCTATATTACTGTGGGTCTATGTATCTAAATTCTTTTTTTAAAACTTATTTTACATAAATTATAATTATGAATAATAGGGTTTTAAGTATATAAGCTTCATAATCAACATTGTATTATATTCAGCCTAAATGTATTTGATGATAGAATTTAGAAAATAAAAGCAAACTATACCTAGCTATCTATTCAAATATGAGGCATAATATATGAATATAATCTAGTTTAAGTATACAGAACCTATATGATGAGATTATTCAAATATTAACAAATAGAGGGGAAGGCAGATAAAGAGTGAATCCCAATAGTATTAGATTTGGATTAAGTAAATGCATAGAGCAAATAAACTTGGTGGAAAAGTTAGATACATATTAATAGATGCCAAACAACAATTTAGAAGTAATGAGGAATTCAACTAATTTTTCCTAACAACTTTCAGCAAGTAATCAAAACATTTTATTTTCTGGCTACATATAATGTATATAGCTGTGGCTATTACATTCATATCAGAACTTCCAAGGCACATGTGGGTTTGCCATGATATTTGTACTGTTTTCAAATCTTTTATTTCAACCTCAGGAAATTACATTAGATGAGATCCTATTGATGACTCAGGAGTCTGAGGCAGTTTTGGCTGAGAGAAATCACAAATATAGTTTCCCAGTTATACTCTAAAGGGCCATATTCCATAGACAACTATGCATGACTCAGTTCATTTTATTAAACAAAAGTTCCCCTTTCAACTATAATTGATTAAATAAGACTTCAAACAGCTGTTACCTTCTTGGGCCCAGATAAGGAGCTAGAAATGGTGGCAAATTTCTTTATACTGAACACTAAAGTTCTGGGGAACAATTTCATCTAATCACTTATTCTTTCTACTTTCATTCAGTTTTGTCTCAGTGTTGTTTAGAATAGCCAAGGTAGCTTGTTGAATTAATCTAAAATACCATTTGCCAAATTCTCTCAAAAATAAATTAATGATGTGTTTTAGAAGCCATTGAGTAGATCACAAACTAGATAGTCACTCCCATTTTATATTTATTATTTGTGAAAGAGCAGCTACTTAGTGCAGAAATAGACTTGGAAAACGTCATAGATCTTAGTCAAAAAGCTAATGACCTATGTCAGGCAGAGTAATTTAGTCATAATATACATCCACAAAATGCGGGATCTTAAAACTCAGGTTGAAATGGTGTCTTGGATTCTTCTCAATTTGGAAGGGGTGATGAAGGAAAAACTTTAATGATGGAGAATCAATGATGCTATAGACAAAGATATGAAGAACTAAATTATCAAAACAGATTGGAAACCCTTACGACTTTATGCACTTATTTTATCATGACTTGATGAGTAATATGATTATAAAATATTTTCTTGCCTTCTTCCAGAGTACCCTCATTACATGTTAAATTTTATTAAGCTTAGAGGAAGTTCTTATTCTTATGTGGGTACATGCTCCTACAATATATGCTTAATATATAATGAAGAAGCTTGTTGAATGAGTGAACTTAGCTCTTTCAAGTATAACATGTACTCTGGGACACACAAAAAGTGATGTGCTATTTTTAATATCGTAAGGTGAGAACAGAGTCAAGTAGCCTGTGAAAACAAAGCCAAAAAAAATCATAACTCCAGCAAGGCACAGGTTAGTTATATTGCTTTATGCCTTACGATGTAATTTCTCTTAAAATATTCTGGAGAGATACCAACAAAAATATAAATTACTTTCAAGCATTGCAATGAAACTGTTGTTGAGTTCTTTATAAAACTGAACATTAATGAAACATTTATTGCATTTATATTATTCTTATGTAAATTAATTTTCATGTTGCCATGTTCCTTATTTAAAGGTTATATGAAAATAACTGCAATATTATAGAAATATTCACACATATTTGAAATTTAGTAAAAAATAACTACATATATTACCTCTTGAAAGATTAAGAGATAAGGTAACCAGACTGGGAAAGAGTTAGATGAAGAATAGCCATTATAGAAGAAGAATTGTCACAGTCATAAATAAAACAAAAAATAACATGTATCTGGACTTTTTGGTAGTTTATTAGCTATACTTGTAGAAGTTGAACTTATTTATTCAAACTGTGTATTTAGTTTTCTAGCTAGGTCCCATATACTCATTGAATGTGTACACTAGCCATACCTCATTTGTTTTCTGGGACAAACACCCAAATGAAGTTCTCAAGGTATGTTCACCTGTAGTTTTATTCCTATTTCTAGACTAGAAAAAGAAAAATTGGCAGCTGGCCTAAAAAATACACAGCTTGATTAAGTATAAGGATGAGAGTGAAATGACAGCTAAAAGCTAGGATCTAGTGGTAGAATGCACGGACAATTTTATTTGATTTCACTGGGGCCCTCACTAATGAGCAAATGTGTTGAGACTTTACTGTTTATGTTTCAAAGCTACAATACTATTTTTTAGAAGATTGGAGTTCTAGTCTTTCACTCTTCCATTCCCAGTAATTTGAAAACTGCATGAAATTGATGCAAAAATTTATCTGTAACTTAATAGGATGCCAAGGGAATCTTGAATTATTGGAATACCAGTTTCAGTTTTTTTCTTTGTGAAATTTTGACTAGAAATAACACTGTTGCCATGTAAACATCCATCAGTTAATGGCCATGAAAGAAAAGATATTGAATGCCATTTTAAAAAAACTTTAAGGTGTAAAAAGTTCACTGACAAGTTTGATATACAAAAAAATTATTTTTCAATAAAAAGGCACTGTTTTCAGATTATTTTCTGATTCACAAGTAAACAACTTCCTTTAAGTTTATTCATTTATTCAACAAATGTTTACTGAAAGCCAACCAATTTCAGATATCATTATAGATTCTGCACTAAACAATTAATGACAATTGACAAATGTTATTAATTTAAAAGACAATAAAATAATAGGAGCTATAGCATAATTAACTTTCAAAAAAAATTATGCTGAAGAAACAAAGATTTTTTTCATTCCAATCACAGAGAACATTATGTATAAAGGCATATTCTCTGGTATTGGGGTCTACCAGTAGACCTTCAATGAAAAGGTCTACTGGTAGAATAGAGTAAATGAAGACAAAAAATGGGATGACAAGTGAGATTGTAAGTTTAAATCCTATAAGAAAGAATCTGGATTTTTACTCTGAATAATTTAAAGAATTATTTGGACAACTAAGTAGGAGGAAAGAAGAGATGTTTCTAGAGTTTTAGAATTATGCATGCATAACATGAGTATTAAATTGTTATGCGGATTAGGTGAGAGGCAGAGCATGCCAGGTAATAAAAAATGATTTGTGAAAGATTGTAACAGAAAAATAAGGAGTGGTAAGTTTCTTGATTAGAAATGATGTGCAATAAATGAATGACAATCTATAACAGTATATTACTGAATGTGAATGAATAAACCTTGGTTTCATTAAATATCAGTCAAATGCTTTCATTTCTTTCCAGAGAAAATTAGAAAAGCAAAATGACTGTTTTTGTTTTAACAGAAGTATTTGGCATTGACTATTATCCCTCTCCCTGCGTGCTTATCTTTTGTTTTATTTATTATTATCATTTTTTTATGGGAGGCACCTTTTTGGGGGGCAGGGTGAGACACATCCATCAATGCTCAGGTGCTATTCCTGTTTCTTCAGGAGTGATCCCTGTAGTGTTTTGGGGGGGCATATGCAGTGCTGGGGATTTAAATGAGAGTCAGTTGCATGTAAGGCATAAATCTTACCTCCTGTACTATCTACCTTGACCCTCACCTTTCAATGTGTCAAACAGTCTATTACACAGTTCTTAGAAATTCAATTAATCTCTAATCTAAGTGCTTCTATGAAAGCATATTTTAGATTTGCCGTCCTGCTTCTCGAGGTGTTGCAGGTGTGGCTGTGGTGCCTGGCTGAGTTGGCAGATGGCAGATAGCAGACAGGCTTGTCTACACTCAGGACTCTGTCCCGTGGGCCCTGGATGGTTGATGGTCTGACATAGAAAAAGACTGGGCCCCCTGGGATGAACCCAGAGCCACGGCAGAGCCTGGCAAGCTACATATGGTGTATTCGATATGCAAGCAGTAACAATAATGAACCTCATTCCCAATGAATAGAGACATTACTGGCACCTGCTAGAGCAAATCGATGAACAGCGATAAGACAAGTGATACCAGTGATATTTTAGATGTGAAAACATTTATAAATTGGCTATAGGAAGATTATCCTAGATTATTTTGGTAGGCCTGTTATTTTCTGAGAAAAGATGAAATTTTTAGTGTAGAGATATTCTGCTTATTGAAAGCCAGTACTCAATAATGGTCTCTCTTGAGGATTTCACACTTGCCTAATCTTACCAACATGAAAATTAATATATTTTTAAATAATTTCAGTAGGGCAGGTTTACAATAATGTAAATGTTCATGTGTTTTAGTCATGATATTAATATATTACATCTACCAACCATAAGCAAATGCCTTTTCATTATTTTCCACAGGGCCCATTTTGCTCACCCCATTGGTAACCTCAGTTTTGTCATAAAAGTCTTTTTTCATTGAACATTCTCCATTTCCTTGTTTTGTTACTTTCTCTACGTCATGTGTATGATGAGATCATATGGTGTTTATCTTACCCTTCTGACATACATAACTTAGCATGACACCAATTCTGTAGCAAAAGATAAGCTTTCATTCTTTATTTCTAACTAAGCAACATCCCATCATGTACTTATACTTGAAATCCTTTATTCATCCCCCTGTTGGGCACTTGGGCTGTTTTCAGAACATAACATTTTTTTTTTATTTTGGGTCATACCCAGCGACGCTCAGGGGTTACTCCTGGCTCTTCATTCAGGAATTACTCCTGGTGGTGCTCGGCGGACCATATGGGATGCCGGGATCGAACCGGTCGGGTGCCTGCAAGGCAAACGCCTTACCCACTATTCTATAGCTCCGGCCCCTCAGAACATAACTATTGCAAATAGTGTTGAAATGAGTACAGATCTGATACTTTTTACTTTGATTTTTTCGCCTATAAAGCCAAATCACTTAAGACATCTTGAAGCCAATATCATACAGTGTTTGACCATAAAATTTTATTCTTCCTGTTGGGGAGGGGGACTCCAATGATGTCCTTAGGAGGTCCAGGATCCTCCCAGATATACTTGGACTATTAGGCTGTCAGGATGGCTTAATTCAAGGATCAAGAATGTGACGCTAGCTGCTTGTGCCATGCACTACATTACTTAGCGCACATAAGGCGATACTGAGCAATACTTAGTACAACACCCTTCCTTTCTTGGTGAGGAACTCCATGTCTATACCTACTGTTGCTCAAGGGACTACATGGTGCTATCAAACAGGAGTCAATTGCTTGAAAGGGTGTGCATGTGTGCGTGTGGTGTGTGTGTGTGTGTGTATTTTCCTCTGAGCATGATGTTATGTATAGATTGAATATGGCTTTTACTATGTGAGGTAAGTTTCTTTCTTTCCTAATTTTGTTGAATTAACAGATATAGAATCTTGTCAAAATATTTCTCTGCATTTATTGATAAGATCAGGCAATTTCATCTTTCCTTTTTCTGATTGATTTTGGTATATTAGTTGATTTGCAGATATTGAATCTTTCTTGCATCACTGGAATAAATCCCACATGGTCACCATGCACTATTCTTTTTAACATACCATTTAATTCAGTTCACTATGTCTGTATAATATCTTTGAATCTATACTCATAAGGATATTGATTTGTAGTTTTCTTTCATTGTTCTAGCATTGTTTTTCTTACATAAAAATAATATTCGCTTTCTAAAACAGTAACAATTCATTTTTTATTTAATTTTTAGTAGAACTTGAGAATGACAGATAACAGGTCATATTTGAACACTAAATATTACTTTAAAAATCAGTTGAATATGAACTTTTACTGGGACGAAGTTACTACTATGTTACTTTCTTTGCATATAACTAGTTTCATTGCCTGTTCAGATTCTTATTTCCTACTGATATAATCTTAATAGTTTGAATATTTAGAAATATTACTTATTATCCCAGGCTCTCCAATTTATTGTTCATATTGTTTAGAATCTGAGTTGCTCATAGTAGTGTCTTATGGTAGTATCTTTTGTATTTCTGTGGTATCCACTTCAGCAAACTTTCTCTTTGCATTTGTGGTCTGATTAAGGTTTTCTTTTTTCATCAGTAAATGCTAAAGATGAGAGCCTTCTGAGAGTATACCGCCTACACAGCAGAGCCTGGCAAGTTACCCATGTTTTATTTGATATGCCAAAAACCAGTAACAATTATGGACCTCATTACCATGACCTGAAGGAATGGTTTGAGACTCTTCCTGTCCCTGGAGCAAGCAGATGCCCTTGGGCTACACTTGCTTACAACAGGACATATGGAGATGCTATTGGTGCCTGCTCAAGCAAATCGATGAACAACAGGAAGACAAGTGAAGTGATACAAGTGATTTGTGTGTATATAGCTAACAGTGATTTGTGTGTATATAGCTAACACCAGATTATTTATTATTTCATAGAATCAGCTCCTGGTTCATTGATAATTTGAATTTACTTTTTATTTCAATTTTATTCATGTGTTCTGATTTTTGTTATCTTATTTATGCTATTTAACTTCTTGCCAAGAGTGCCATTTGTTACTTTTCCTCTAGTTCTTTTGGAGGGGAGATGATATTGTTTATTTGAGCCTTTCCTTGTTTCCTGATATAAATCTTTGTATTGCTATGGATTTCCCTTTTATAAGTGCTTTACAGTGCTTCAAATATTCTGATAGCACATGGCTTCAGTTTTGTTTCCAGGAATACTTTTATTTCTTTTTTAACTTATGAATTGACCTATTTTTAGTAGTATGTCAACTTATGTCCAAATGTTTGAACTTGTCCCCACTTGTTTTAGTTTTTGGGAGGCCATATGCAGTGCTTCTTGGGGAACCTTGTGGTGCTAGGGACAGAATCCAGAGCTTCTGCATGCAAAGCATGTTCTCCCACAGATTGATTTACCTTTTAGAGCCACAAAAACACTATATTTTATAGTTAATTTCTACCTTTATAACACTGTGTTCTGTAATGAAAAACCAATATATTTTAATATCCAAAATATTATTTACAAGTGTTTTATCTCAAATGTGACACATTCTGGAGAATGTCCCATGTGAACTCGAAAAGAATTTGTTTAGCTTTTGAGGTATGGACAGTTCCATAAATGTCTATAAAGCCCAGTTCTGCCAACTTTCCATTAAAAGCTATTGTCTACTTCATGATTTTCTGTTTACTTGATCTGTCTAAAGCTCAGAGAAGAGTATTTTTTAACTATTTTTTTAAAGTATTTTATTATATCACTGTGAGATACAATTACAAAGATATACAATTAAAAAGTTCATATTTGGGTTTTGGCCATACAATGTTCCAGCACCCATCCCGCCACCAGTGCCCATCTCCCACCACCAACTACCCAGTTCCCTTCCCCCTCCCCAGCCCACCTCCATGGCAGGTTCTTTATTTCTTTCCCTTTCTCTCTTTCTCCTTTCCTTCCCTTCCAGACTATGGATTACAAAACATACATTAAAGGGTTGTCATGTGTATCTTTTTGCCTGTATTTAATGCTCAGTTCTAGGTTGGTATTAGTACCTTCGACAATCTTTTACTGCTACGTCATTGCTACTGTTTCTCTTGCTAGTTTTCGCTTTATGTATTAATTTCCTTTATTTGAGGCATATGTGTTAAAGGATGTCACATATTCTTGATGTAGTAATAATACTTTAATTATTATATCATTTGGTATGTCTCATATTTTTTGAAATTTATTTTAATGCTATAAATAGGACCATGCCTGCCGTTTTTGGCTACTCTTTGTATGATGTCTTCTATTGTTCACTTGAAGTCTGTCTTTATTTGTAGAGTTCAAGAGAGACTCCAGCAAGCAGCAGCAGGTTGTGTTTTATTTCCTATCAAGCTGGGTCACTCTGCCTTTGGAATGGTGAATTCAGGCTATTAACATTTAGTGAAATGATATAAAGAATTGATTGCCTTTTTTTCTATATGGATTCTGAGTGTTTTTAAATTTCTGCTTGTTTTTTTGTTCTCTTATTTTCTCCCCTTCTGCTTTTATATCTGCCTATTATGTAAGCATTATGTTCTATTTGCCTTTTTGTAAGTTTCTACTAATTGTTTTTGTCTCAAAGATAATCATGAAGGTTACAGCTAGAGTTCTGTGCTTATATCCTCTGATAGATTTCAAACAAGTCTCAATTTCCTTCTAAGAGTTTCAATTATTACTATTCTTATTTCTCTCATTTTATGACTTCATTATATATGTCTTATTATTCCCAGGGGTCTATATTGCCTTTTTATAGAAGATCCTTTGGTATTTCTTGCAGCTTCTTTTGTAGCCATGGATTCTTTAACTGCTCTTTACTTGAAAATCTTTTGATGTGAGTAATATCTTAGCCAGATAGAATATTTTTTACTTGGAGGTATTTTTCATTCAATACTTTGTATAAATGATACATTCCCTTCTGGCTTGTAATATTTTAGTTGATAAATCTTCTGTATGTCTTATGTTTATTCCCTTATATGTGAATCTTGTTCTGTTGAGAAGCGTAACTTTTTTTTAACATTTAATTACAATGTCCCTTAATGCTCATCCATTTGTTTTTTTTTTTTTGTTTGTTTGTTTATAACATCTCAGTTCCTGGATAAGGATATCTGCTTAAATCCTCGGATTATGGAAAGTCTCAACCATTATTTCTGCAAGTAAAAATTCTTCCATCTCTCTTTCCTCTCCATTTTGGACACCTAGGATATAAATGTTATTTCTATTCTATTGGAATTTACCCATAAATGTTTTATGCTTTCTTCATTTTATTTAAATTGTATGGGTTTTTTGTATTGCTTTGCTTTACCTTTCCCTCAAGCTCATTGATTTGATCATAGTTGTTTGTCATTCTGTTGTTGAGCCCCTTTGTTGTATTTTTTCAGTTAAATACTAAATGCCTTGGTACTAAGGAGTTTTATTATTATGCTTTTTTTTTTCACTACTGAGACCCTCCGTTGATATTTTTAATTCAACTACTAAGTGCCTTAAATCACTGATATATGTTTGGAGTTATTTCAGGCTTGATTTTTGTCTTATTCAAATATTCTTCTTTCATTGAGCATCACTATGACTGAGCTTTGAAATTTTTTGAAATTCTCTGAAATTTTTATCAGAGAATTTTGCAAGCTCTATTATGTTTTAGGTGCAGCCAGGATTATGTCTTCTTCCTTCAGTGTACAGAACTTCATCCATATGAGATGGAGGAAGTTTTATATGAGAGTGATAGAAGTGACGGTCAATCTACTGGAAGATCCACACTTGCAACAACAGTAATGCCAAGGTCAAAAAGACCTAACCAATGTTCTGTTATGATGGTTTGAGTGAGAAAAGGTTTGAGAAAACCTTTGAGAAAAGGTTTGAATGGGCCTAGTCTGCAAGCAAATGTGCAAGATAGCAGGGTTCAGGTGTTCCTCTATGCCCCATGTGAGTATGTGTGCAAGATGACCAGATATGAAGTTACAATAGCCTAGTACCAGGTCTATGCCAGTTTCAAACAATCTTGTGAGATACCTGGAGTTCAAATAGAGAATGGCCAGCTACACTAAATTCTAAGGATTTAGGTGGCAATTTTAGGAATTTAATAGTGTAAGTGCCCATTGGCAGCTGTGTGCCAAGTTTGTACTTGGGAATAGCCCAAGATTACATATTTTCAGTGACATCTATGAATCAATACCAAGAGCCTCCTTAGAAACAACCATGTTTTAAAGGTTTCCAGTGCCTGTTAGCCACCTGGCTACCATGCTATGGTACACACAGTTGTATAAATTGGTGATGCGGGTGCTGAAGAAGAGGCTACCACCTTAGTCGCCAATTGTGGCCTCTGGGGCTTACTGCACCACAGTAGGTATGGAGGTCCCTTTGCCCACTGACTATGCTTTGGTAGAATTCAATGTGCTGAATGTAGGCACACAGCTTATTAGGAGGAGCTGAATCTCTTCTACTCAACCAAGCATCACTTTGAGGTTGCTCTGATATTAACTTGGGGTTGATTGATCTCATCTCAAATTCTGAAATGAACATTCCCAGCAAAATTCTCAGCTACTGAGATGATTCCTACTTGTGATTCTGCCATTCACTATATATCTGATAGTTCTTGTTTCTCTTGGGTTATAAGTATAGGACTGTAGGGATGGGATGCTGGGTGTTCAGTGTAATCTCCATTCTCTTTTAAGACTAAGTACCAACCTTTGATATCTCTTTGCAGCTATGTGTTCCATCAATCTGTTTCCTAAGACTGGGTCTCTTTTGGACTACAGCTTGTTGTTCTGTACTGGGATTTCTCTCCTTGTTAAGGATACTAATCCACTTGGGCAGGGGGTGAAAACTTCCCTATATCCTCTTCAGTGAGGCCTCTAGGCAAGATTCTGTATTAAGGTAAGTTATGGTATAGATTTTACCTCAATCAAAGGAGAATGCTTGTCTATTATAATGCCTCACCATTGCAAATGAATTCTTTTTTTTTTGTTATCTTCTTTTGGGGTATACTGGGGGCTCCCAAGCAATGCTCAAGAGGCCAATAGGCCCATCTCAGACATTCTGAATCAACCAGATGACACTTTAATGCAAGAGTCCAATACTCTGGAAATCATGTAATATTTTGAATCAACTATGAAAAGCTATATGGAAAGCATGCACCTTAACCCTAGTCCTTTTCTCCACTCCTCAAAAACTCTCTTTATTTAATAATCTTCTTTTTTTCTTATTGAACCCTGGATGATAAAGTGTTGTTTTAAACTGTTGCAGTATAAGTGGCCAAAAAGAAATAAAAGTTATCGGATTAGGTGTCGGGGTCCCCACAGGCCGGCGGCCCTTCTACCTCGGGCGGGGGACGGATGAAAACTCAGGAATCCGATGCAGTTTTAAAGGCTTTACTTATCACAGGTTCAGGCTACAATCAGCAAAGGAAAGGCGGTGCTTAGGTTCCAGGCTAGAACCCCAGCACGTGTGGCCAAGAGGCGCCACACGTGTAAAGGAGAAAAAGCTTCCAAGGGGATGAGCGCTCACAGGAGAGTCCCCAAAGAAGAAGGCCAAAGCAAAGCAAAGCAGCAGGAGCCAAAGCTGAGGCTGAGGGACGGCAAAGGTGAAGGGGCTCAAGTCAGCCTTATATACACCAAAGTACATCTGGAGGTTGCCATGCCAACAAAGAACCTACAGAGTGTAGTGCCCATCCTATGTAGGTATAAACAAAGGTTACACCAAGGACTAATCCGAGTTATCTCTTATGTAAAACACGGAGAGAGGGGGCTGATATAAAGTAATACATCTTAACTCATGGCTTCATGTAATCTAGATGGTACCCACAAGGTCCTTATTATTATCACCAGGGTGATTTGAGTATCTTGTTCTCATGTACTGAAGGGTCATACTCGCCTGCTTAGAGCAAACTAGTATGGTCCTTCCTATAGTCTACTTTAGTCTCAGCGTAGCCAGGGTGGTAGTCTCCTGGTAAATTCTAACTGTCCCACGTTGGGTGCAGTGGATTAAAGAGGAGCTGTGCCCAATCTAGAACATAGAAGTCTTAGTAGATGTTAAGTCGAAGTTATTCAATCAAGGTGACTTCTGTAACTGCCACACCCTCTAGAAGTGTTTACATAGAAGAGAGATCTCATTAGAATGAACATTGGCTTAAATAAGATTAAGCTGGGAGTGAGCAAAACAACAAAACTCCCAGATCAGCTAAACATGTCCTCAACAAATAGTAACTCACTTTTTATCATTCTATATTTTTAGAAAAACATGAAATAAATAAAATGCTTGGTAACACACTTGGCCATACCAGTGTCATCATGGGAGACAGAAGTACATTTCTTTTAAGCAGAAATCTTGGGCAATCTTGCTCCCCCCATTTCATCCAATTTATGTTTTATACAGAAAATTGGCTCTTTTTATGCACACTGTAAAAGGCAGATGGGAAAGAGGAAACAATGTCTGTGATTCATGATTTGAAAATCTATCAAAAGGTGGGTTTTTCCCTTTGTGGCTTTAAAGCAAACAAAAAAAAACGTATCCAAACCCAGTGTTTTATGTTAATTTGCTGCAGCTCATCATATGTTTGAGAGAGGGTTTGGCAGATGCCCAGATGGAAATAAGGCAGCTCACCCCTCTATGCTGGGTCGAGCTCCCGCCACCCAGCCCAGACGATTCCCCTCTTGCATGGGCTACCTGACCTGTTTACAGTAGTTACTGGGAGACAAGGCCCCAACACCGGCAGTATGAGATTCCCCAGAGCAACCCTCCACTGGTGGCTTCTCAGACCCAGGAACAGCTGCTATGATCCAATCATCTGGGGGCCGCGAACCTTGGGAATGCCTGTAGTATGCAGGCTGCATCAGCCTTCAATATTTGAAAGCACATATTTGAAAATAGAAACCACTCAGACCAATCTGCTCATGGCCCAGAGTTTAGAGATGTTGGACCCATCCAGGAACAATGAGTTGATCAACTGGTACCCGGCCTGGGATTTGGTTCTCTCCCATCTTTCTTTCTCTAAACCCACTTTACCCCTTCAAGTTTTCTTTAAACTACAGTATCAGGGAGTGTGTGTGTGTGTGTGTGTGTGTGTGTGTGTGTGTGTGTACACACAAGATTCTTACAAGATTCCATCACATACATGCCTTTGTGTTGAACCAAGTGTCTGGTCAGTGTAGAGGTTGAGGCAACTGGCGGTGTAAGGGCTGAGCTTCTTATGAGAACTGGAATTTCTCCTGCTCTTCCAAGTCCTCCCATTTTCTGAATGAGGGAAGACTCCATGACTTTCCTGTAAAATGGCCACTGCAAGCCAAGGACTCGCAAGTGAGGCTTCTTCCATTGCATACCTGGAATTTCTCTTCCTTCCTTCACCAGCAGGAGGTCTTCATCTCGCCCCTTCTCCTGCTCCATCGCTCTTGAGTGCCATGATGACAGTGCTCTGTCTGTACAGTGCTGGTGAGGATGGCACAAATCTTGAGAGCTGAGGAGGAAGGGAGAAAGGGAGCCTTTTCACAGGGCTCAGCTCTGCCTTTCACAGTGTGCAGGCAAAGAGCCCTATCTCAGGAATGCTGTCATTTCAGCCCGGCTGGTTTCTACTTGACTGTCCAGAGCCATTGGCATGAAAGGAACAAATGGGGGTCTGGGCCAACCAGGCAGAAGAAAGACCCCCAGGGCACCAGAGCTTGGCCTCTGAGAGCACTGTGCGCACACTTCAGCCCAGCTGAACTCATGTCTGAACTGCCGAAAACTAGAGGTGTCTCCCTGCCAGAAGGAAGGGCAGAGACACTGGCCCAGAGCCGGGATCTCAGGACTGGCAGTGTTGCTGCAAACACAGAACAGGGAAGTCTTTAACTTGCTCTGCACTGAGGAGGAACCCAGAGTTCAGAGGGGCTGGGACTCCATGGAGGAGTCTGTGGCATTAGTGAATGATTCTTCTCCACAGCCTGACTTGGGGTCCTGGCAGGCTGGGTGGTCTTTAGGTCTTGTTTCCCCTTTACAGTCTCCATGGCCAGTTGTTCTCCTGATTGTGTTAGTGGGGGGGCGCGCTGACAAAGCCCACCCCCCATGCACTCCTAGGCTGCTTATCTCCATAGCACAAATGAGAGGAAACTGGCCCTGTGGGCCTGGCAGGGGAGGCAGCCGGGTCCCCACAGCCTCCTTCTCAGCCCAAATTTAGCGTGTTTCCACCACCCCACCACAAGTCATACTCGTTTACAATCCTGCTTAGGAACTCGCATAAACACACACGAAACAAAAGAAAGCAGTCTGAGAACTGCTCCCCACAGCCACAGCAGGGCACCAGGGCCTAGTGCGACCATGGTGCGGCTGTTCTCACGCACCCCGACCTTCCCAGCTTACTGACCCCCTTCATTTCCTTCCACCACTTTCATCCCCCTTAGGCTGTTACCTGTTGAGACACGGCACAGTCAGTGCAAGCATCACTTTCTCCTTGGCAAGTCGCCTGACTTCCTAGATGTTTGGGTTTGCTCAGGACCATTTCTCTCTGTGTTCGCTTGAGACAGATGGCTCATGCTTACACCAGGGTTAGGTGTCCATCCAGATTGTTTGGTGCCTTCTCTCCTTATGCCCAGGCTTAAGTAGCTGTACAGAAAGTCATCCATGATTCATCCAGGCTGAGGCTCAGGCAGAGCAACCCCCCTCACTAATGGCCCCCTGGCCTGCCTTTCCTGTCCCCTGAAAGGCACATCTGTGGTGACTCTCTTGGCTCTGACTGCTTCAATATTCAGGGGGCACCAAAGGCCTTGTCCACTCTCTGAACTCTCAGCCTCTCGGGTGGAAAAACTGGACAGCATGCGGCTGACAGCCCAGGCTTGTGCTCAGCTCTGCTCAAGCTGTGAAAACTTGGCCCCTACCAGCCCCACCTTCCTTGTTAGGCCATTGCTCGAAACAGACTCTCCAGGAACAGGAAATATAAGTATAGGAAGTTTATAGAGCACAACACTGAGGTCTGTTGGGCCAAAAGAATCAGAGAGGCCAGCACTGAGAGTCCACAAATCAAGGAGAGTGACTTGGGGCCAGCAGAAAAGAGACCAAGCATTAGAGACTCCGCGCTGAGGGCTAAGGGTTCACAAGCCTTAGAGACCTGGAATGCCCGAGTCACTGAAGTCTTTGCATTTTATACACTCTGAGGGTCTATTCTTCTCTAAGTCAAAGCAAAGGACAGAAGCAAATTGGAAAGCCAGTAGCCAGCACGTCCTGTTCTGTGACTTTTATAAAACAAGAACAAGTCAAACTTGACTTCATACGTTGACTTGAATCATCCCTGTTATCTGCATTTTACGTCAGTGCCCTTGGGCCCTGGCATGTTTTTCTTACTAGATTGCAAACTCATGACCCTGAGGCATAATATGGAATCTAGATCTTCAAGATGGAGCCACAGTGGTTCGGCCCAACCTTTCAATCACTGGAGCAACTCAGGACTGTGGGAGGAAGGAATGAGGAAAGGTCCTCGGTGTCAGAACAAACCGATGCTCCAGCCAGCCAGGGGAGGAGACACAGAGCCTTTAACTGGAGACTGGGGAGCCTTAGAGTCTATAGCTACTCTTCTGAGGACGCTGAGGGCTGGGGCACTGTTCCCATTACCTCCTTCAATGCCCATTGCACCTTCTGTATCAGTCATTTACCTCCTTTATGTTGAAGATATGAAAGTGTATTTCAAGCCCAGGTACGTGGATCTCGGCAGCTAAAGTCACTGGGCTTCCATGGATATGGAGCTGGGGTCCCTATTCCCCACTTCTGTCCCTTCCAGAGGTCCAGTGGACTGGCCCACAAACTGCTCAGGGGCTGTCAGCTGTGATCCAGTGATACATCAAATTAGTAGAAACCAACCACGTTGCAGAAATTCAGATGATGAATGCAAGAACAGATTAGCCCATAAACCTAAACCCCAACCTAAACCCTAAATCCCATCCCGGACCATTTCATGAACCCACTGCCCTCTTCCAGTACTCAATGGACCTGAAGACCTGTCCTGTTGCAAATTACTCTATCCACCTAGGAGGAGTAAAGGAAGGAGACGAGAACGCTTCTAGCCTGATAGCAGACTGGGCCCCCAGGGATAAATCCAGAGCTATGGCAGAGCCTGGCAAGATACCCATGGTGTATTCAATATGCCCAAAACAGTAACAATAATGGACCTCATTCCCAATAAATGGAGACGTAACTGGTGCCTGTTTGAGCAAATCAATGGACAATAGGGAAGACAAGTGATACAAGAGATACAGAAAATTGATCAGACAGTAGAGAAATCCCAATTTAGCACTTATACCAGAGGTTACAATGGAAAAAAATTGTTGTAAAAATGAGTTAATAATCTGGCTTTTATTTTAGTTGGGTATTTTGAACATAAGGAAAGTGTTCTATTCTCATTGATGAGCAAGGTAGGAGAAATCTGGGCACTGACTGAAACTGACTGGACCCAGAAATAAAATTCAGGACACAGACTGGAACTCAAAACAAAAATGTAAGGAGGGACAATATCAGAGAGCCCACTTTGTACCCCTCTACCCCTGTATGTGTTTATGAGTCTCTCTCAGACTAGTATTTAACACCTATATATTAGCTTATATATCATTTGATGGATTCTGGTTCAAAAAATTGAGTTTATACTTTTATTGCCTAGACTTTACCTTTTAGTTCAATACACAGTCTTTAACAGTTGTATTCCTATTGTTCCTTCCACTATTTTCATATCTCCTAATTCAAATTCTCAAGAGAGAGAAGGAATATTATTGCTCTGATATTCAGAGACAGTGATTGTTAAATGTTAAAGATAACACATAGGTTATAATCCTGTACAAAAAATATTGTGACTAAATAAAAGGAAGAAAGTTAAAAGGAAAAAGATTTAAAAGAAAATTAAACTAATAACCAAAATTTTTTACCTAACTTTTCTGAGAATTAGTGACACAACATTATCTCTTCCCTATTCTATGACATTTTAAGAGGTCATTTATTACCTCTGGTCAATCCTCTGTGTTTTACAGTCACTTTTTTCCCCCATCGACATTTATAAATCAATGTTCTAAGCATATTTTATGGTTTCTATTATCCTTCTGGAGAGAATCTTGGAAAGAACTCAATATGATCCTAAGAAACCCTTGAAATATATGTGCACCAAAAATTGTGTGGGAAAATTTTTGGAAAAAAAGAAAAGGGATCTATTCTAAGTCATCCAAGTTTTCCATATATATTGGTTTTAAGTGTATTAAATTTTCTGTTATAATTAAAATTTTAATATTAAGAAGTTAATTCTGATTTGAAAACACTGATACTCATACATCTTTCCATGGTAATCTTATTCTTAACTTTTGTATTGGCAACATGTTAGTACTTACCAAATCTATATCCCACTTGTTAAACACATACAACTAGAAAAGAAGTTTATATCATACTCGGGTCTAATTATTACAGTTTCTATGTGATTAATACAATATTTCAAAGTGAGGAAGGAAACAATGATTAAGAAATTGTACAATGTTATAAATTTCAATATAGAGGTAAGCACGAAATATTCCAAACTTTAGGAGATTGGACCATAGAGAACCTTTTTCTTTTGGGGTGTAGGGGACATACCCAGTTTTTCTCAGATCTTAGTTCTGGTTTTGTGCTCAGTACTACTCCTGGAGGTCTAGGGGACCATATGGATTGCTGGGGATTGAAGTTATGTCCACCACATACAAGGCTGAACAGCTCAATGCTGTACTATTTATCTGGTTCCTACCATAAAGAAGTTTTAAAAAGAAATAATAGCTGACTGGTACCCTAAGAATGAGCAGATTTTGGAAACTCAATAGGTTTTATGCATATATATATATGTATATATATATATGTGTATGTGTGTGTGTGTGTGTGTGTTTGTAACACAGCACTGTTGTGTTTTTAAAGCAATCTAAACACTTCTAATGTATAAGAGTTAACTTAAATGAGTTGAGGAGGAGAGGCAAGAACACTTCACTGATTAGTGTGTTCACAAGTAGAGATGGAGGGAGAGCACTTACTGGGTCTAGTTTTCTGGAAAGCTGATTGTGAAAAAAAATTTGCATTTGTTTATGTGATGTGATGTGACCCAGAATACTATTCCTGAAAATAGGAGGTATGTGATATATATACCCTTGCTTTTTGTAGAGTCACATGATCTGCACAATAAATTCATCCCATCTAGAAATTCATCCCATCAAGTTCCTGGTTGATCTTTTTTCTGAGAAAATTTACAAGAGGAAAGTGATTACAATAAGCCATATCATTTATCAATAAGCATGTTTAAATGCCTGTCTACCTGCTCTACAACTGTTGCAGATTCTACTCCGACACCCAACTCCCAACATTATTCTTTCTGGACTCTGTAAAATCAGAAGCCTTTTCCTCTTAATAAATGTCTGTTATCAGGATCCATTGTCCTTGAAAACACAACTTCTTTCCTTGCTTGTTGGACTTTCAGTAAGGATACTTAAGTGACTATGCAATTAACATAGATAAAAGTTTAATTTAGCTCTTAAAAAAAGAATAAAACATCCTCCTTGGGAATTCAAACTCTAGACTAGGGCAACAGAATCCAAATATTCAAGGTTGAAGAGAATAATTCTTTAACCAAGTAGCTGGAAATAATAACTGAAGCCATTCTCACACCAATGGGGAACAGAACCTTAAGAGGTCCTTTATTTACACACAACTTCCTGAAAATGGTGTCACATCCTCACAGGGTATCACCTGTAAGTCAACAATCTGAGTTTCTCTTTCAAGTATATGTTATCATGTCTCACACCTGCAACTTCTAAGTAGTACAGAATATAAGGTCACTATCTATCACTATCTTCCCGTTAATCATCTATTCCCTAGAGCAGGCACCAGTAATATCTCCATATGTCCCGTCACATGCTAGTAGAACCCAAAGGCATCCGCCCGCTCCAGGAACATAGAGAGCCTCAAACCATTATATTAGGTCACGGGAATGACCTAATATAAATGTTACTGGTATTTGGCATATCAAATACTACACGAGCAGCTTGCTAGGCTTGCCGTGCAGGTGGCATACTGTTGTAGTCACCTCTAAATAAAGCATTTATTGATAAACGCGTGGCCGCTAGCGGCCAGCGGAGCGCGGACTGTGATAGTCTGGTCTGCTGGGTGGAGTTGTGACAAGAGGGAAGTCCGGATGTGGAAAATGGCGGGCCCAATGGAGTGGGGGAGGGTGGTCTGGCTTGTTGTGAGGCTCAGCTGGGGTGGCAGGCCAGGGCTAGAACCCGCCATGCCTCCCCGGCACCTCAAGAGCAGCTGGGCACAGGGAGAGCAAGTAGCAGCTCTGCCCCATGTCTGAGAGTCTCTGGTTCAGCATACCTGGGCCGGATTGAAAAAATAAACTGCTGCAGGGTGGCTGTCGATGATCTGGGCTGTGATAGTCTGGTCTGCTGGGCCCAGCAGACCATATAAGGTCAATGGGTTCATATATCTGTAGTCTTTTATTCACTGTTGCCATATATTTCCTGTTCTTAAGAAAGTTATACAAAATATAATGATGATATGTTTACTATATCAGTCTCGGCTGGCTGGCGGGCGGGATGGCTGATGAGGAGGAGGACCCCACTGTGAGTGAGTATCTCTGTCCCGCATCCGCCCTTTGCGTTATTCCCTCGAGCACGATAGCAGAGACTCTCCTAGTTGGGTTGGTTTCCCACGGTGAATTTTGCCAAGAGAATGCGGGAAGCTCGCACCGTGCTCGCCTGTGCCTTGGGAGCCTTTGCCTCTGGTGGGGCAGTACGCGAAGCAAGTCTAGGAAGGTGCCCCTTCCCAGAGACTCTCAGACATGGGGCAGAACTGCTACTTGCTCTCCCTGTGCCCAGCCGCTCATGAGGCTTCTGGGAGGCATGGTGGGTTCTAACCCTGGCCTGCCTCCCCAGCAGAGCCTCACAACAAGCCAGACGACCCCCTACTCTATGGGGGCTGCCATTTTCCACATCCAGACTTCCCTCTCATCACAACTCCACCCAGCAGACCAGACTATCACAGCCCAGCTCGTGCGGCCGCTAGCTGCCACGCGGTTCATCAATAAATGCTTTATTCAGAGTTGTCTACAAGAGTATGCCACCCGCACAGCAAGCCTGGCAAGCTGCTCGTGTCGTATTTGGTATGCCAATACCAGTAACATTTATATTAGGTCATTCCCATGACCTAATATAATGGTTTGAGGCTGTTTATGTTCCTGGAGCGGGCGGATGCCTTTGGGTTCTACTAGCATGAGACAGGACATATGGAGATATTACTGGTGCCTGCTCTAGCAAATAGATGATTAACGGGAAGATAGTGATAGTGATATTTACTATAAACTTTTTGATGGTGGTACTTACTGCGTTCCTGCAAAAGAAAAGGTAAACTTATCTACATTGGCTGTCCTTTGCAGTCAAGATGAATCACTGTAAATTCCAGGGTTCCATTGTAATCAGGTTGCACATGTGATTGCTTCATGTCCTTGAAGGATGGTGATTTATCACAGACTCAGCACAGCCTCTATTGCTAGCAGGCTGGAAAATTGGCAATTGCAGTAGTTTGATCAGCCTTGGTTAGTGAGGATCAATGCCACTGAGTCCATTCTTCAACAATGATTTGTCCCTTTAAACATTCGTTATGTCAGCACTGAGGTGACCAATAACATACTAGATAACATAATCTAGCTAAGGTTTTTTGGCTACCTGGATATTTAGTGCCTTTGGTGAATATTCTCTAGTGGACATGCACTCTCATAAGAAACAAACATATTCAAAAATTACCTCTACTATCATAGACAAATGCACACGTCATCCTTAACCCTGAGTTTCCATTATTTATCCTTCCAACATCCCAAAAAATTGATTGAACTATTTCCTTTAAGTCCATACTTATTTATTCTTCCTTCAATCTACTTCTTTTTTCTTTCAAAAATCAAAGGAAAAGCTGTGACCATTTTATTTTTTTTTTATTTGGGGGCCACACCCAGTAGTGCTCAAGGTATAACAATTGGCTCTGTGCTCAGGGATAACTTCTGGCAGTGCTTGGGGAACAATATGTGGTGGAGGGGATTAAATCAAGGTGGTTGTGTACAAGACAAGCATTTTACCCACTGTACTATCCTTCCAAATCCCAAGTTAAGCTTTACTCATTGGGAGACTTTCCCTATATTGTGTGTCCAAAAATTGGCTCTTAGTGTAGCAGTCCAGATCCACATAGAGATATACACATCAATGCACACAGTAATAAATTAAGGCTTGCCCCTTCCCCTGTGGAAGTTATCCAAAAGTAACCCCCATGTGTATATAAGTATATTAGATATAATTATTATAATACTGTATCTTAAATATATAATAATTATTATAATTAAATGTACATTTATTTATATACAAATATATACTATATAATTAAATATATAAATATAAATTATCTAGTTAAAGATATAAATATAAATTACATATAATCGAATATATAATATAGAAGCATCATTTTATGTGTTAGTTGATATTGGTCTCTGCAATACCTGCGTTTATTCAAGCATTCTGGTACTAGCGGTTTATAGTTGGATATACCAGTTTCAATTTAGAATGGATTGGTACTGATTCAGCCTGATATTTTAATTCAGTGAGTCTAGAGGATTTCCACTCATTATGGGAAGTTCTAGAGGCAGGTTAATTGATGTTCTATCATTATTTCCTTCTATCCTATCCAGTAGCTTGTAAAGGGTTATTTAAAAATAATATATTTTGTTTCTATTCTTTTTCTATACTTGGCATAGCCTAGCTCTCATATTTTGGCAGTCCATTTTTGTTCTATGGTAGCTGCCCACAAATCTAAACATCTTTTTCTTCGCAAATACTATTAGTGGATCTGCAGGGTATATTCTAGACATGCTTCAGAGCTTTATCCTGTTCTACCAAATCAAATCTAAAAGTCTTTTGTGTTGTTTCGTGAATAGGTCAGAACACTATTACTAAGAATGAAATAAAGAGACCTTAAGGATGCTTTAAAAGTGTCCTTCTGAACTGGAGAGGTAACTCAACTGAAGTGCATACAGGATGCTCCTGCTTAGTTCTTCATCCTGATCCCTAGCACTTACCAGGAGCAACCCTCAAACACTGAACCAGGACTATGATCAATAAAGATGTGCCCTCTCCAAAAGAATGTATGTATGTTCTTCTTTTATAAAGGTGTAAAATACAAAATGCTTGAATCAAGAGCCCCTGGCATATCCTGGCTGGTTACACTTCTAAAGCCGATAGCAAAGGGTCCTGCTAGGTCTAGTCATTAGATTAATTTTCCACTCATTGGAGTGCTTATGTTTTCCTGAATGCTCCAACATACTTGTGATTTCTTTTTCATGAAGTTCAGGTAACATTCATATACTAAATTGAGATGATGTTTTGCAGTTTTCAAAGAGACTAGGTCTCCTTGAAGTGTATAATATGATACAGCATGAGAGTTTATATATATATATATATCCCAAGCCATAGTATACTATCCCTTCCATATCCATGTAAATAGCATATGATCCTTCACTCTTAACAAGATGAAAAAGATCCCATTTGCTAAATTAAAGGGCAAAAAGGCAGGACCATATAACTGTGTAACTCTGTTCCAACAGAGACACAATGTCCAAAGTAGCAGTTGCAATAGGCATTGCTATTTATATGCATTTGAACAAGTCCCTGACATCTGAAAATGTTCACCTGATTTCTTTAAAGTTGGAGTGATGATTCAAAAGGAACATATGATAGCATTCATGAATCCATTAGGCTACTTGCAGATATGATAGTAATGCTGACCAGCTGGTAGTGGGATGAACCTGTCCAATGACAAATACAACACTTCTATCAAGTATGCCTAATCAATTTTGCATCTGGAGATTAGAGAAATAATTACCTACAGAGTTCATGGATGTAGCAAATTCACTGTGAAATGGAATAGAAACAGCTTTGATTTACTTATTAGCTTATATATCTCGCACTCAAACTGGGGTCACAATACTTCAAGAGCCTGGATATCAATGTCAAATTTGACTCTGTGTGTAGAACTATTCCAAAAAGGGTATTCTTATTTCCCCCAAGACAAGAATATTTTAACACAGATACTTTAAATAAGTCAATAATTATGATATCACCTTAACATGGGTTTATGATTTTTTTCTTCCTGGAGATCTGACTTATTCAAGTAGGATCTGGGACTAATAACTTGCTCTGGCTGCAAAACTGGATATTTCATTTGTATGTGTGTGTGTGTGTGTGTGGTGCATGTATCTGCGTGTTGTGGCGAGGGGGTATAAATTCCATCAAAGTCATGGTTAGCTCTTTCTATACCTTTGACTGTGTGCAAAGATTCCTTTGCTGTACACTGCCTATAGATGCACTGTATTTCTAAGCCATGTTCTTGGCCCTGGTAAGGCAAACTTCTCAATGTGACAGCTGAGACTGCTTTTCTTTTGATAGTAAAGATCACTACCCACTTCTGTAATTTTGGAATACAATCATTGAAATATACATTGATCATGTTTCCCAATTCTAAAACAGTGTCTTCTCTTCGGTCCTATTTTACATGGAACAACCACCACTGAGTATCTCGTTTCTGCTGGTACCATTCCATAGCACATTCATTAGCACTAAGGAAACTCGAGTGTCTTGTAGATATGATTAGCCATCGGAGTTTATGATTTATATAGTATATCCACTATAGTATGCCAATTTTCTGAATGATTTGAGTTCTTCTTTTACCACATGCCATGGAATTATAGTACTCTTAGTTTGTGTGAGCAGTAGTTTTGCCCAGCTTCAGAAAACCATTCTTAATAATATGTTAGCACTATCTCCTGGGTCATTAACAGGTTATTAAATTCTTCATCAATGGTGAGTTCCCAGATACATAAATGCTCTCATCCAAATTAATATTTTACTCTCTCCCCCCAACATCTCTACTGAAAACATTTTAGATCAAATGGCGTTTTCTCCTGGTCCTGTTTACATGGTATATTTGCCCCATAGATTTTTGAGCTTTGAACACAGAGTTCATTTTCCCCCTGGGAGACAGATCAAACATTTCTCCATCTAGATATGCTATAACATATTCCTAGTTATTGGTATGGTGCTGAGAAAGGAAGGTGGTCAAGGGAAATGGAAGGGAGACAGGGGACTACATGTTATCTTACAATCTTGTATGAAAAAGGAAGAGATAACTTTAATCCAAAAGATACTTTTTCAGCTTATAAGGCCTAGAGAATTCCATATTTTCAAGTCAAGTTATCTCATTGCAAATCTTTGAATCTCCATTTATTGACCAGGGCAAATCTGCTTTACCTGATCTAGGTGAACAAATCAATTTAGTCTGATCTCTGCTACTTTAAACACCACACTCTGAGGCTAGAGATGTGACTCAAATGGTAGAGAACTTTCCTTGTATACCCTAACCTTGTGCTCAATTCAGTACTTTATGAACCCCCTGCACTATTGGGTATAGGCTCTGGATCCTCAAACAACTCTCAGTGTGGTCCCAAGCACGCTACCATCAAAAAAAAAAAATACATTCTGAGTTCAGTCCTCAGGTTCTCTATACCTAGGTTCTCTGACTTTCTGACTTTGCCTTAAATTTAAGATGATTCATTACTCAGTCCTTCACTGGTTTTCTCTGCAGCCTTGATAACATTCAGACAAAGCCATTTAATGACTACTGCTCTCCTAAAATGTCTCACTTATCTGAGTCAGTGCACCCACCATCATGTTTTCTTACATTGCTGCATCACTGTTTACTGCTGAAAGATACAACTTCTGCAACGTGACAGCATTTTAGCTGTTGCCAAAATTCTGCAACCTGGCATCTAACGTCCTTTAAACCTTGGTTTAAACATTGTAAAATCTTTAAATGTTTATTATGAGGAATGAGTTGGATGGTTTACATAATGTACTTAATAGAATTTGGCACACTGAGTCTCCAATAATCTAAAATTGTCATTAATAGAGAATTGGGTGTTGCAGAGTGAATAAAAAATAAGGAAGATTTAAAGATAGAAGATGGAAAATATGGCAAAGTTCTATGAATAAATTGTCAGGAAAGGAGAATAGAATCTCTATTCAGTATTCTTTCTCATTCCTGGATAAAGAAAGAAGAAATCATAGAAGCTAGGATTCTTCCTTAGTGCTGACCTTGTTGACTTCCTAAGAGTCCACCTGGAAGTCCAAGAGACACCTAAACATCATGAATAATGGATAGGAATTAATTACTTTCTCTAGCTTTCATAGACTTATTAAAAAGAATTGCTCAAGCATCTTGGTTAAGATTTCACAACTCACATCGAAATGAGTCAGAATATACAGTTTAAATCTAAAAACATCTTATGCTTCTGAATTCTGTAGCGATCAACTTCTTAACCTACTGGAGGAAGAAAAGAACACAGATATAATGTTAATCCCTTAATAGATGAAAAGACCTTATGGATAATCTTCCTGAGATCATTGTTTGGAAATTAGGCCCCAGGTGTTGAAAAGACATTTCTTATGTTTGAAGCACAGGATGCATTATAAGGTAAAAGGGTGAAAAAGTGGACTGCACTGAGCTCTGAGGTCAGGCTCAGGCGATATGTTTGACTTCTTAGTGGGGATAGGGATTTTTCAGTCATTTCTCTCTGGTATGATATGGTGAGAGTTATCAAACTTCCAGTCTAAATCAGCAGCCTCTCTTTCCTAGGTCTAAAAGTTCTTTAAATTCCTGCCTACCCTCTTATAGCCTCTTTTTACATAAATGTCAATTCTAAAAGGAGTCTGGAGAAGTAGGCCTGGAAATCTTAATTTTTATTATTCTTGTTCAAAGCAAAACTACAAATACAACCCAGATGAAAAAAGAGTAACCTTTCCCCATGTGTGGTGGGAGAAGAGATATACACCTCAAAAAAGAGGCGCACTGGCTGGAGGTAAAGGGGAGGAAGGGAAGGCGAAGAGGTGAGACAGGCGGGACTATCAAACAGAAATAATTATCTGTTTGCTGAGAGAGGTAAGGTGAAAGCAAAGTTTGCTAAATATAAATGTCAGCTGTGAGCTTGAACTGTAGAGTGGAAAATAGTTCTTGATAAAAAAAAAGAAATAGTCAAACTCCCCTTTATTGCCATCAAGCTATTTTTATTCTTCTAATTAAATACTTGGCATGGAGGAGGAAAGATTGTAAATGATAGAAATCAGATCTTGTCCCTCCTGCTCTACCCTGAGCCAGGAATTAAACATTTAGGAGCATGTGGAAGATAAAAATCACCTGGAAAGTACTAAATAGAAATATTGTGGACACATCTGCAAAGATTCTAATCCAATAGACTTAGAGTGGCATCCAGGACACACAGTTTTATTTATTTGTAAGGGGTTTGTTTTCTTTTTATTTTATTATGGATGGGACCACACCACACCCTACTGTGCTCAGGACTTACTCCTAGCTCTACAGGTATCACTACAGGTATAGTATACTAGTATACTAGTACTCTATAGGTACTAGTGATACCTAGTTAGTTATCACTCCTGACTAGGACAGAGGAACACACGGGCTATTGGAATTGAACCCAGGTCAGCCATGGGCAAGACAATCAGTGTACTATGACTCTCGTCCAAAGACATGCAGTTGTAGCCCTGTTCCCAGCAATGGTGATGGAGTAGCATAAGAATCATAGTTTGAAAAACACTGTTCTATGCAGTGAATTGCCTACTCTGAACTTAACCCAAAGCTAAAAGTGCATGTAGAACAAATAAATAAATGCTTACTTGGCCACTACAAATAAGAAACCAGGACAATAATAGTACAGCTATCATAATAGACATTTCTCCTGTTTCCCCAGGAGGGTTTTAGCTACAGCAGAAATCTACAGAGAATATCTCTTTCCAGAACAAAGGAGAGTTTATTTCAAAGTTAAATCCCATTGCTAGCAACTTTGGTGTGTGTGTGTGTGTGTGTGTGTGTGTGTGTATTGGGGTCATATTCATCGCCAGGGTCCAAACCTTGGTTGTTCAAGAACAAGTCAAATGCCTTATCCATTATACTATCTCTCCAGCTCCACCGGTAAAATTTAAACGGGTTTTTATTTTTACCTTCAAAAGTCACTAAAACCAGGGCCCGAGTTATAGTACAGTGTATAGGACATTAATTTGCATGCAGCTGACTAAAATTCAATCACTGGCATCCCATATGTCCCCTGAGTACTGCCAGGAGTGATACCTGAGCACAGAATCAGGATTATACCTTGATCACCACTGGTTGTGGCAACCCCCAATTAAAAACAGGAAAAACAAATTACTGAATTATAGTCTGCACTCTATTACAGGTATATCAAGATCTAGCCTCAGATCATATTTCCCAAAAAGCACCTGGAATTTCTACACCCATTGACAAAAGAATAGTATTTTATTATCAAAATAAATGTGGAAAAATTTCCTTATTAGTATTATATCAGCAGGAACTTTTCTAGTTTAGACTTTTTTAAGTTTTATATTCAATTTATTTTCCATTACCTGATACTATTTAACTCAATTTAATTTTGGTCTTTCTGATTTACAATTAGCCAGGGAAACACTTTCTTCTTTAATTTGATAACCCAAACTAGTATTTAATTAGTAGTGTGGTAAGGTATGTTTGATAATAATTGCTCCACCCAGAATTGGTGCTGTAGAGAGAGGACAGGGATTAAGGCACTTGGTTCAGTCAAAGGTGACCACAGGTCATTCTGTTACTGCACAAGTTCCCCTCAGCACCACTGGCGTGATCCTTGAGCACAGAGCTTGGAATAAGCCCTAAGTGTCACTGGGTGTGGCCCAATTCCTTTCTCCAAAATGCCCACACTTCTCAGAATGAACAAATAAAAATATAAGTATCTACTTAAGCATACGATTGATATGTGATCTCTATTTCCTAAGGGGCTCCTGAAAGATTAGTTATTAAAATACAAGCACTTTGAACTTGGAACTGGCATTGGACGATGTATGCTAAATGATTCCATTTCATATTAAAATGATTTAGTATCTACTGCCATTTTTTTAGAGGAGGAAATCTTTTCATTTCAAACATACTTTCTCTTTTCTCTTCTATCAAACTTCTTGAAAAAATATCCTTTCTTGCTGGCTCTTTTAATAATTATTGTTTTAATCATCAACTGGCAAGCTGCCCATGTCATATTTGATATGCCAAATACCAGTAACAATTATGTTAGGTCATTCCCATGACCTAATATAATGGTTTGCAGCTCTTTATGTTCCTGGAGCGAGCAGATGCCCTTGGGCTCTACTAGCATGAGACAGGACATATGGAGACGTTACAGGAGCCTGCTCGAGCAAATTGATGATGAATGGGAAGATAGTGATAGTGATAGATAGTGAATCATCAACTTAGTTCAGCCTCATTCCCACCCTATCCCAGCTTTAAAACCATCTTGCTCAAGAGGCCAATGTCATTAAATTATTTTTGGTCACATTTTGCTTGATCAGCACTATTCAACACAGTTCTTTCTCCATTTCTCTAATTGTTTGATACCATGTTCTCTTGTTTTTCTCAACTCTATGTATTTTCATCAGATTCATATTCATTGCTCTTTTGCATTGTTTCCAATACTTGTAATATTTCTTTCATTTCATTTTCCGTAGGTGATGCAGAAATCAACTCCTGCTTCAACATATATATTAATTTGAAATTCTTGATCTATCCAGGTATTATATTCCCCCAATTTTCCATCACTATGATGATACTATTTAAGTCACTCAAGCCCCAAACTTTTTAAGACTCTTTTTGTTTCAGAAAATTGTCTCACACAAATTCAAGCCATCAAGAACCTTTCAAATTTCCTTCTACCATTTCTTTTACTTCTTCACTATGATCACATCATTGCCTTCTAAGACACATTTTCTACATGGTATCACATCCAATATTTAGTATCAAATAATGACAACAGCTTCCTCAGTCCTGGATTCTTCATCATAGTCTTTTAGTCCTTACATGATTTTGCTACTTCTTTGCTCCTTTCCATTTTTTTGCTTCAGTTATTTAGAGTTCATTATAAAATATATTTTTATGTATCCATTAAAAATGGTTCATTTTTAATGGATACATAAAAAGACAGAAATGGAGCAGAGCTGCTACTGGCTCTCACTGTGCCCACCCTTTCATAAGGTGCCCAGGAGGGATGACAGGTTCTAGCCCTGGCCCGCCACCCCAGCAGAGCCTCACAACAAGCCAGATGACCCCCCCACTCCATGAGGACCTCCATTTTCCACATCCTGACTTCCTCCTCGTCAGAACTCCACCCAGCAGACCATCCTATCACAGCCCGGCTCATCAATAAATGCTGGATTTTGAGATGACTATAAGAGTATGCTACCTGCACGGCAGAGCCTGGCAAGCTACCCGTGTCGTCTTTAATATGCCAGATACCAGTAACAATTATAGACCTCATTCCCATGACCTGATGGAATGGTTTGAGGCTCTTTATGTTCCTGGAGCAAGCAGGTTCCCTTGGGCTCTACTTGCATGAGACAGGTCATATGGAGATGTTACTGGTGCCCGCTTCGGGCAAATCGAAGATGAACGGGAAGACAGTGATACAGTGATATTAAAAATGGTTCAGCTATGGAACCAATGAGTCTAGTCAATGACTTGTAAATTTTTATTTTTTTTCAGCAGTTCTTCATGAGTTTTTTTGTTCTGTTCCTGCATTCTATTTTGTTTATTTCTAATCTCTGGGCATATGGTTTCTTTCTATTGACTTTAGACTTCATTTGTTGACTTAGTTAACTTTAATACTCATTTGTAGTCTTCATTATTTTATAGGTCATTGGTTTAATACTATTTGTGTGAATATTTCTTTCTTTTTTTTTTTTTTTGCTTTTTTGGGTCACACCTGGCAATGCTCAGGGGTTTCTCCTGGCTCAGCACTCAGGAATTACTCCTGGCAGTGCTCGGGGCATCATATAGGATGCCGGAGATCAAACCCAGGCTGGCACAGGCAGCCCGCATGCAAGGCAAATGCCCTACCCGCTGGGCTATCGCTCCAGCCCCTGAATATTTCTATTAAGGTAAGATTTGTTTTAATTTTTTGTATCTTTTCCTACCTTCAGTATAGATAAAATCTTTTCATAATTATTGCTGACTTAGTAAAATGAAGTTCTTGATCTCTTCTTCAAATATGAGTTTTAATTTGACTTTTTTTTCATTTTAGCACTTTGAATATGTCATTTCATTTTCTTTTTGACCTGCAACGTTTCTGTTGAAAAAATACACTTATAGGCTTACTCTAACCTCTGTACTTCTCTGAGTATGGACCTACCTTGCTTGTCTCTATGTTCTCTTGCTTGCTTATTTCCACTCTGGAGAACCCTAAGGTCTCTCTTAAGCACATACCTCTATTTCTCTCCCCTTACATCTTTCTAAATAAGTTTTGATAAGGACTATCTTGGTTCATGAAAAAAGGAAAGGAAAGGAAGGGAATGGAAAGAAAAGAAAAGAGGAGGGGAGGGGAAGGAAAAGAAGAGTGGGGAGGGGAGAAAAGAAAAGAAACTGCTAACTTTCTGAGATATCAACTGTCTTCCAACACACTTATTCACTCATCTGCTTTAGCAGTGTGTTGTTGGGTATCACAATTTTACTCTTTTAGGTCTTTTATTGTATTATTTAGCTGGTGGTTAGTGTTTGGATTACATTTATATTTCACTGTTCAATTATCCATTGCCTAAGATTCATAAACATATCTCTAATTTTTTAATTTAAATTTTTCCACAGGTGATTTACTTATCCCCATTTCCTTAGGTGTTTGTCTGGAGTTTGGATTCTGCTCTTTTATTTGACACATAATTTTTTGTTCCCATTTTTCCTGGTTCACTGTGCGTACTTCTGTTTTCTAAGTAACATTTCCACCTACTGTACTGCTGAAGGTTTGGCCTTAGGCAGAGAATGTTTCATAGAGTATAGGAACACTAGCCTCAATCCCCAGAACTTTGCATTAATTACTCAAGATGTTCCCTCTTTGTAGGGTGCATTTAAATGTTGTTGTGTCAAGGCAACATTGTAGATAGGGCTGTCAACCCTGTCAGAAGTAGCACATTGATTCACTTTACCTTTGCACCATGACAAAGATGTTCTCAGGGAATACAGACTTAGCATGTCACCAGAGTTACTGAAGATGTAGACTCTGTTTTAGTTTGCTCATTCTTATATTGTTGTTAGTTGATCAGACGGCAGTGAGAAATCTCAGAAGTGTCACTAACTTATGTAGGTGTGGCCCTCCACTAATTATCTTGGTAGTACAAAAAAATTCTGAAGTATTGGGGATGTTTTAATGGTATCTATGACATGTAGCAATAGGTTCAGCAACTGGGATCTTGCTTAAAGATAGAGTTAAGCAGTGGGCACTGTGAGAGGGAATGAGTAAATCACAACAAATGCAAAGCCCATCCTTCAGTTACTTTGCATAGGTCTGAAAGAAGGCAGCAACCCGTTTCCCAACCAGGACAGGCCTACTCATGGAAAGTTACCAATTTAGGGCCTAAGTGACCTTTTCATCCTGAAGTAACCTGTTCATCCTGCTATCTGAAAGGCCCAGAACAAATTCTTGTTAGAGGTTGGGAGACCCAGACTCCCGCCAAGAACCTGCTATCTGGCCTGAATTACATGAATTGTATTCCTTCACATACGTAGCATAGCCGTGGCTCACCTACAATCCTGCATGTGTGCCTAGCCACACAAAATATAGAAAGAAGTATTGAGTGTGACCCGATTGGTAGGTGATGGTAACTTGTTACAAAGTGATTGGCTGCCTGCACGCAGACCTTGAATAATATTTTAAATCTATTGGATGGTTATGCGCGGGCTTTTCTGTAGCGACGAGAATTATCTCTTAAAAGATCCACCCTAGAAGGACTCGGGGCTCTTAGCTGCTGACTGCTTGTGGTCATGCTATGATCTTGGGTATACTCAAATTATTAATTAAAAACCCTTGCTTTTGCATAGGACCCAGTCTCTCAGAGTTTTCCTTGATAGGTGTGGCATTCTGAGGCTCCCAGTCAGTCACCCCATCGGGTGGCCAACTCTTTCACCCGACAAGGTCGGGAGCAGGACAGGGATTCCCTTCTGCCCCAGGGGATCAGCAGCTGGAGGACAGAGAAAGACTCATGAATCTGAGTAGGTGGGCCTCACAAGTGACTTATGTGAGGCAGGAAGGAGAGATGGTTGCTTTCTCCCTAGCTGCTTCTGCCATCAGGGACCTGCTGGGTAGGCTTAGGACTGCTAAAGTCTGTGATAGTCCCTGCACAGCATAGGCCTGAGCCTCACCAGCCCCACGAGGTGGCCATCAAGCAACACCAAATGTTCTCTTGACCTCTAGGCATGGGAGTTGATCCCCACCACCCAAGATTTCTCAGGAAGCCACGAACTCAGGCTGCAGGGAGGAATTGCTCTTTGCAGAAAAGGAAAGTCAGTCCTAGGCCTTACACATGGTTTTCCTCAGGGTTCTTGTCTTCCTCGCAAAAAAATAATGTTCAGGAGTAGATGAGCAGCAAAAGTAAAACAGATTTTATTATGGAGTTTTTTAGGACAGGGAAGGAGTAGGGAAAGAGAGAGTAATGTGCTCAAGGCTGAACATAGGCTGCTCCTACTGACCGATTTCCAAAGGGGGCTTTTATCTTCTTGGTCTGGAAGGTTCTGGTATCTCCTACTGGGCCATCAAAGATTGATGGAGGGCTAAGGGTTGGACAGAAGATGATAGACCCAAGTTCCTCAGGGCTTATTGTTGGTTAATAGGTCTTATCAAGTCTTCATTCCTGGTTCCAATGGGTGACAGCCTAATGGTGACAGTTCACTGCCATGCAGGGGCCCCCTCCTGTCTGCCTGCGTACATCAAGTCCAGCAAAGGTTCAAAAGTCTTTACCCTCACAGGTTCTAGTACACAATTCAATCATAGAAAATCCAGCAGACTTTAGGTTCCTAGCTGAGCCTTGGCCACATGTAGGTTTAGAATCCTTGCAAGATGGCCGTTACTGATGCAGGTGAGGCAGAAGTGGTGATAGCGGCTGGTTTCTGTGTTGGATCACAGTTCCCAGGTTCTTCAATATTTTCAAGAATGAAAATATTAAATAATAAAGATGCTCATTCTCAGAATTAGAAAGTAGAAAAGTTTATTGGAAAGTAGAAGAGAAAGGAAAAGTATTCCCCTTACGGGAGGAACTTAGTATAGGGCTAAGTTAAAAATAAGGGGATTTTGTGTAAGTCCTTTTTAAAGGCTCTCTGTGGAGTTTTCAACTAACCAATGGTATAGAGGATGCAAAGAAGTTACAGGTAAAGGCTCTTCCTGTAGCATATTTAGATGGAAATTGGGATCTTTACATTTCTAAGGTATGGATATTAAAGAACATTACCAGTGTGCCTTCCTCCCCATTTGTCTCTCCTCCCCAGTTGTCTCAGGCTTTGTGGGCTTCCTGTGAGCCTAAGATTCAAGGGAGAATTTTATGGGCCTGCAAAACTATTGGAATGTTAAGAAAGGATGTTGGGGATGAAGTATGTGTTAGGGAGATGGGGGATAGATGAAGCATCTGGCAAGAAGAAACTGGCTTCTTCCATGGGCAAGGGGAACTGAGGCTTCCTCTTTCATTACCACATGCTTAGGCCCAACAGGGCAGAGAACAGAGAGAAGGAGAGCAGAAGCCGAGAGAGAGAGCAGGCCAAAAGCGAGGAAGAGAGAGAACACAGGAAGAGAGAGCCACAACTTTTATATCTATTGACCCACAAATACAGATCAGATTGCAATCAAGACTGATATTTTTCAAGTTTGCTTCCCCAGGACCTCATCTGTTCCTATTGAAATGTTAATATTGCCCCAGCCAAGGTCTGCCCTTGAAGTTTTCCTGCAGGCCCTTTGCAGAGTACAGAGTGGGGAAGGGCATCTGAGATGAACTGAATCTCAGAATTAATACAGAAGGCATGTATCTGTATGATAGATATTCTATAGCCAAGTATATATTTCTCCAAGCCTTCACAAGGTCCTTGTCTTTACTTCACAATTGTTCCAGATATTAGTCTTTAGATTGATTAGAGAGCCACACTTGATTCCTTGCTAGGAGGCAAACAGCATTTCTCTCTGATCTAATTATAACAATATTGTACTTAGAGATCCAACAGAGTCAGATCAAAATATTGGTAAGATTTGTCTAGTCCCATGATGATTGTGATAGCATGAGAGAAAATGTTTATGTTGTAGGCAGGCAGACAGGGGGGCGCCACATGGCAATAAATTCCTGAAGAAGAGATCCAGAGCCACACCTGACTGAAAGCCCGAAACCAAACTTGATAAGACCGTATCAACAATAGACCCTGGAGGAAGGAAAGGCCAAAAGGAATGTGTAAATCTCCTGAGGGAGATGAATCAGCCTTCCCGCCCAGGACCCAGCTCAAGGAAGACCCCAGGACATTCCAGTCAAAGAAGACCACTCCCAAAGTCTACTCCCCTTGGCAACGGGGCCCTAGCAACCGAGGTTGAAGCCCCATATGGGAGTAACTTGGGAAGAAATCTATAAAAGCCGTCCTGACCAAAGGGCGGCGGCGCATGCTGCCTGGGCTCACATGTTGCCTGCGCGCATGTGGTGCCTGAGCACATGTGTTGCCCGCATCTCCCCTCTTGAGATGTGTACTCTCTCTCTTACTCGCTCTCCACCTTTGGAGCAGCCCGCGTTCTCCCTTGAGCAGCGTTACTCTCTCCTTTCTTTCTCTCCCTCCCCTCACTTAAAACCTCCTTAATAAAACCTACTTTACTTCACTGCTCGTCGACTCCTGAAAATTCTTTTTCTGCGAGGAAGACAAGAACCTTGAGGCAGACCTGGGTAAGGCCTAGGACTGACTTTCCTTTCCTGCAAAGAGCAATTCCTCGCTCCAGCCTGAGTCCATGGCTCCCGAGAAACCTCGGGTGGTGGGGATTAACTCCCGTGCCTAGAGATCAAGCGGACCTCAGGCATGGCTTGGACGGCCACCTCGTGGGGCTGGTGGGGCTCAGGCCCACGCCGCAGGGGGGCTCATCGCAGACTTTATCAGTCCTTAGCCTCCCAGCGGGTCCCGGTGGCAGAGGCGGCTGGGGAGAAAGCGACCATCTCTCTCTCCTTCCTGCCTCACATAAGTCACCCGTGGGGTCCACCTGCAACATTTTGGCGACCGCGGCAGGACGGTGCAGTGAAGTCCCCCAGAAGGAGGTAATCCTTGAAAAATCTGCGTAGAAGGTATGCTCCCTTGGAAATCTCTAGGGGGACGGGGGAGGAATGTGATAACCTCTGTGAGTGAGTGTGTGTATGAGCACCCTGATAGGTCCTCCTATCAGGCGTGAGTCTGTGGCTCCACGACCGGCACCCTTAAGGTCCCACAAAGGTTACGGAGCCCGAGTGGGCTGTCTGCTACGAAGAACATATGGTCTATGGTGGCGCTGACATAGAGGTCGGCCGCAAGTCACAACTGCTGAGTCCACTACGGCTAAGTTCTTCACCGGTAGACAAGCAACTGAATGGTCTCTGTAAAGAGGCACCCC
>JAJIBD010008571.1:90000-93348 GCA_021461705.1 Cryptotis parvus | reverse complement strand
TATATATCTACATACCTATATATATATTCAGTCACTGGGAAGAATTTACATCTCAAAATTATTTTCTTGTTTTCTAACATTAATGACTATTAATTCTATTATTTTATAGACTCTGTATATCCTTTTCTGATGTTTTGATGGGGGTTTGGGCACAGTGTTTTGGATGGGGTTTGGGGCACAGTGGCCTGTAATATCTCTCCTGTTCCTGAGTTCTCGTATTAGCAATATATATGTTTTTAGCAATATAATTTGTGGCCACACCCAGGTGTGCCTAATATTCTGCTAGATACATACCAAATTTCTTTGTTTCTTTCCAAACATCAGCTTTGATTTAATTAATTATTACTATATCTGTTTCTGTTGTTAATACTATTTTCTTTTTTATCATCAATAGGCAGAAGATAGAGTAAATAATTTGAGACTTTTCTTCTTTCCTAATAAGGCATGGGTGATGGAACATTGTATGACTGATATTCAATCATGAACAACTTTGTAAATGTGTATCTCACTGATTCAATTAAAAAGCGACATACTGAAAAAGTGCATGTTTCTTTAGGTATTTTTACTAATTATACCCCATTATTTAGATTATTTACTTTCATTATTATTCCATTAAAATGCTTCTTGATTTTCTTTTTGTCATTCCTTTGAGCCATTGGCTATTTAGAAGTGCTTTCCTAGTTTATTTGGGGGAAATTACATGTTCTTTCTGTTACTAACACTTATAAATTTGGTCCCATTATGGGTTGAGGTCACAGGTAGTATGGATTTGTGCATAAAAAATTGAGTCTTCCCCTTAGGATGTAGAATAGGTCCACCTGGATCAGTGTTCTGGGTACACTTGGAAATAAGTGCATTTTTATGCTGGTGGGCAGAGAATTCAGTAAAGGTCATTGAAGTAACAATTAGCAGCGTGGCTTATCTTCCAGAGTTTTGCTAATTTGTGTGTATTTGTGCATTTATCTGGCTCCTAATCTTTACTTCGCTTGTTTTGAACTTCTGTTACTAGCTATATAAACATTAAGAATGACATGAACTTCAGATATACTGACTGTGCACTTTTAAATGGCATTATCCTCCCTGTGTCTCTTAATAGTCATTACCAGAAATCTGCTCTTTATATGTGCCCACTCTCATTTCCTCCGTTAATCATTAGGGTTTATTCTCATTTTTTTGTGGTTTTTGTCAGAAATTGAATCCAGGGCTTCAGACATGCAAGACAAATGTTCAACCACTTTAGTCTTGGCTCCTTTACATAAGCATGAATTTATCTGTGACTTTATAATCACATTTGACTTTTTTATTTTGCAAGCAATTGGTCTATTTTCGGTCTTGTGCACCTCTTCTAGTCTAACCTCTCCCTTTACCTTTGTGTTTAGTAATGTGGTTTTGGGAAGGGGCGCCATGGGAGGGGAGGCCCTGAAGTTCTCAGGGTCACACCTGGACCTGTGCTCACATCACGTCTTCTCAGTGTGGCTCTGCCCCTCTCTCTGTCTCCTCTGCCTCTCCATCCATTGCTTTTCTCCTGCTTCATTTTGTTCAGTTGCTTTTGTTGTTGTGAGATCATCAGGCACAGAGTCTCAATACACAAGGCGTGTAATTTAATTCCATCTGATCTTCCTTATTGTTTTATTGGTCAAATCTCTTCAATGTTTTTAGTCTTTGCTTTATGGGTTGTGCTCACGAACCATAGATAGCTTTAACTCTGCAGTCTCTCTCCAGGTAATAATAAATCATTTTCTGTGATGTTTAAGACCTTTACAGGAGTATTCTTTCATCTCTCTTATTCTGACTTCGGTATTATTACTGTCAGATATTTCATGTCAGATGTTGCCAAAGTCTGGCAATATCCTTAAATTTTTTTTTGTTTTTAATAGTAAATTTTAAAAAGGTTTTAAAAGGTAAGAAAATAATTTACATTTAAACATGAATTTTTCTATTTTTTATGCCTAAGTCATTTTCTTTCAAATTTCTAAAGTACAGTTTCTGAGCCATGAATTATTAAAGATTTTATATGTCTAAACAAGTATTTACTATGTGCTCATTTGGGGTGTATGTGATTTTAAAGTGTTGCTTCACTTGCTTCTGACTTGTATTTGCTTCTGAGGGGTTGCAATTATTATGATTTTTTCCCTTTGTAGGTATGTTCTTCTTTTCAATGATTGTAAGAATATTGCTACTTTGTTACTTTTTTTAAACATAAATTTGACTATGATACATTGTTGATATAACTGTTTGCTATCTAGTATTTTCTGAGTTCTTTTGGCTTTTATTCTTAAAATTTCATCACATTTGAGAAAAATATTTAACTATGATTTATACAAATGTTTTATTCTTTATTCCTTTTCTTTCCCATGGTACTCTAGCTAATACAAAGATTAGCTTATTTCAGCTGTCTTAAAACAACTGACAGATTCTCTACTGTAGTCCCTACTTTGATGTTAATGCTATTCAGTTTTGTGATGTAGTTTTATTCTAAAATTTTAATTTGTATTTTTCAATTTGTCTTCTATATCTATACTTCAGAGTATTCATAAATATATCTTTAATTATATCTACTGTGTTGTTTTTTTTCTTATACCAACTTCCACAACAAAGATTATTTACAATAACCATTTCCTATTGAATTATTCCACTGTGGCCTTCTGGATCAGTTGTTGGCGTCCATTACTCATTAGGATTTCATTTTCCCACTTGTTTTGTACACTTAGCAATTTTTATAGAGAGTTGGACTTGTGAATTTTAAATAACTGGGTGCTGGGTTTATTCTCTTTTCGTTCCTGTTTTTTGGATCCCTTGAAATATCTGTTTTTTTTTTCTGGATGTTCTTAAATTACTTGGAAGTAATTTTTGGCTTCCTTTGAAACTTCATTAGATGGAACCAGA
Source organism: Cryptotis parvus (assembly GCA_021461705.1). Classification (NCBI taxonomy): domain Eukaryota; kingdom Metazoa; phylum Chordata; class Mammalia; order Eulipotyphla; family Soricidae; genus Cryptotis; species Cryptotis parvus. Next base: position 90,462 of record JAJIBD010008571.1, on the reverse strand, counting down.
ACAGACTTGAGTCCATGGCTAAGTTGGAGCCACTTCTGAGTCAGTCCTCTTCTGAGGAGCCTAACCAATGCCTCAGATGTTATGAGGTCTGTGTTCGATTGCTAAGGCTTACATAACGAAATACCACAGTCTGAAGGGCTTAAATGACCAAAAAAAATTTTTTTACAGTTTTAGTCTAAAAGCACAAGATCAAAATAGCAACAGGGCTGGTTTCCTCTGAGGCCTCTCTCTGTAGCTTGCTGATGGCCGCCTTTTTGCAGAGTGTTCACACCATCTCTGCTCTGAGCATACCTGCCCTCACAGTATGTTCAATTTTCCTCTTCTAGGGTCTGGAGAAATAATACAGCAGGTCAGGTGCTTGTCTTGCAAGCACCCAGCCCAAGTTTGAGCCCCAGTATCTCATATATTTTCGAGCATTGCCAGGAGTAATTTATGAGTGCAGAACCAGGAGTGACCCCTGAG